>CM053792.1:768765723-768893223 GCA_028749045.1 Cupressus sempervirens | reverse complement strand
TTCTCTTTGATTGGAAACTTTGAGTCTATGAAACTATCAACTAATATTGTCGCATTTGCTAGAGATGATATTTTAGTCATCTCATTGAATCTTATTGAGTTTTTGCAGCAATTCATGAAGAAGATACACTTCAAATTCAAGGGTCATTTGATGCCCTCATTTTATTTTCACTTTGGAAGGAGTTAAGCAACTAATTTGGAGGCATATTAGGAAGTTCATACCCATCTACTATAGTGCATTACGGATTCTAATCTACCCACCAATCTGAGGCTCCCTTCATTTTTTCTTTATGTTTTATGCATTATCTGAAAATACATCTACATGGTTTTGTATGGATAGTCTAGTTAAATTGTTGAAGACATTGTAACCTGATTTTATATCAGAATTTTTATATTAGCAAAATATCAATTTTGAAGTTTGGAATATAATGTTAGTTTGCATGCTAACTATTGACATAATGTCACTTGGTTGTAAGTGTTAATTTGCATTGAATAGATGTCATATATCCCTTTATTGTACAAGTGTTTGAAAAACTTTCTAAAAGAAAATATGGCAAGTTTCAATCATATTTGGATATGGATATTATAGCGGTATCAAAGCTTTCATCTTGCCATCCTGTAATTAGTCAAATAGTAGATGAGTGAGAGAGAATCTAGATGTTATAGTAGGGAACAATAGAAACAACAATATTAAAATCCTCAGGTTGAAGGGGATGGATTCTCAGAAGCATTAAGAGAAAGAGATACTCGCAAAATAGTTCAAAATATGGAAGAAGAAGAAAATAGGGATGCAAGAGCTGAAAGAAAATTTGATACCATGCTTGATATGATGTTACACTTATTAGCAAAAATGGATCAGCAAGCCACTCAAAATCAAAACACAACTGAACATAGTGGAGATAATGAGGAAAGGTCTATACATCATGCTAAAGACACTAGAGGTTTAGCCTCTAGGCCTCTTTTTCCCACCTTTACACCAAGAGAAGAATGACCACATGTTGCTCCAGCTATTTCTTTTGGAGACGAAGCTAGACAAGCCTACTTGGAGTATACCACTCTCCCTCCTGATATGAGAGAAATATGAGCATTTGATCAATTCATGAAACAAAGGAATAGGAGTGGAGAAAGGAATGATTACTATGCTCCAAGAAATGATTATCAATAAACACTTGGTAAGATTTCCATGCCTTACTATGATGGAAGTAACAAATGAATAGCTAGGTCTTGGGTTCAAAAGCTTGATAATTATCTTTCTTTGAGACCAATGCTTGAAGAGGATGCCATAAGATTTTCCACACTACATCTTAAAGTAGCTGCTCACAAGTGATGGTATCATGGGTTAGTCACACTTGGACATAACCTTATCACTACATATGAGGATTTTACCAATAAGCTTATTGAAAGGTTTGATGTCAAAGATCCTGAGGTGAGTTTACATGAATTGGTGCAACTAAAATAGCATGGTTCCCTTGATGCTTATGTGAATGACTTCCAACTGTTATCGGTCATGGTTCCTAACATTAGTGAAAGAAGATTGGTTGTCTTATTCATGGAAGGATTGATGGAGTCATTAAAAGGTTGGTTGAAAGCTTTCGATCCTCCCTCACTACAAGAAGCAATGAAGAAAGCACAGAGCATGGATTTCGTTGCCTCTACTAGCAATTTTACATCCAAGGGAACATTTTCCAATTGTAACAACAAGAAGTTTCCTAAGAAGGAGGAAAAAGCTAAAGGTAAGTCTACTTTTCCACTTGACCATGAGACTCTTAATGATTTAAGGAAGAGGAAACCATGCTTCTATTGTAAGGGACCATATGATATTGACCATGACTACCCTATGAAACGTAAGGGGAAGTCAAATCATGCAATGTGGGCACTAATTGAAAATTTTGATTCAACCAGCAATCTAAAATTAATGATTTAGAATATAAAAAATTAGAACACGATGAAGAATTAGAGGAAGAAGTGAAGCTTGAAGAGGCTTGTCTCACAAATATTCAATGAGAAAGGTCTTTTAGGATGAGAGGGGTTCTTGCTAGTGAAAAGATGATTACCCTTCTTGATACAGATGTGATACATAATTTCATTGATACTAGGCTTGTTGAGAGGTGTGGTATACACACTGAGGAGTTTGAGGGAATTTGAGTTAAGGTTGTTGATGGCTTCACTCTTAGGTGTGACAAGATGATTTCAAAATTGCCCATGTGCTTGAATAATTATGAGTTCAAGGCAGATTTTTATGTGGTGAACATGGGAGACACATATATGGTTTTGGGGATGACATGGTTACATGAGATAGGAAAATTCACCCTCAACCTTCATGAGATGGAAATGAGATTTGACATGGATGGAAAAACTCATGTATTGAAAGCACTTAGAGACAAAAATTGCAAGACTATTTCTTTCAAGAAAATGGAATTTCTCTTGCATCATAACATGGTTGAGTGGGCAACAAGTTATGTTTTGAAGCCAACATAGGAAGAGCAGCAAAAGCCTATTTATCCTCTTGATATACAAAAGTTGAGGATCAAGCATGATAAGATCTTTAGTGAGATTCCACCCAGTAGACATCCAGATAGAGGGATAGAACACATCATCAAATTGGAGGAGGGTGCTAAGCTCGTGATAGTCACTCCCTATAGGCACCCTAAGTGGCTCAAAGATGACATAGAAAAACCTATCAAGGAGTTGCTAGCTATGGGGCATATTAGACCAAGTCACCTTTTTCTTCATCAGATATTGGTTAAAAAGAAGGATGGTACTCTAAGGATGTGTATTGATTATAGAATTCTTAAAAAGAGAACAATCAAGAATAGATATCCCATTCCAAGGATTGATGAGTTGATTGATGAATTGAAAGGTGCCAAGTACTTCTCCAAAATTGATCTAAGATTGGGTTACCACCAAATGCGTGTACGGGAAGAAGATATTGAGAAGACAACTTTTCATTGCCATTGTGGACATTTTGAGTTTGTGGTTATGTCATTTGGGCTAACCAATGCCCTTGCTACATTCCAATCTACTATGAATAGGGTATTCAATTCATAGTTGAGGAAATTTGTGTTAGTCTTCTTTGATGATATCTTGGTTTATAGTAGGACATGGGAAGAGCATCTTGCACATCTTGACATAGTTTTGGGTATTCTTGGTAACGAATCTCTATATGCCAAGGAATCTAAATGTGACTTGGGCATGACAAAATTATTATATTTCAGTGACATCATTAGTTCAGAAGGAGCTCAAATGGATTTGGAAAAGGTCAAGGCAATTGTTGAGTGGCCTACTCTGATGAATTTGACACAACTTAGAGGATTTTTGGGCTTATGTGGATTCTATCATAGATTTTTCAATGGGTATTCTCGCCATGCAACACCACTTAGATATTTGACCAAGAAGGGGGCTTTTATTTGGACTCGTGAGGCACAAGAATGCTTTGAGATGTTCAAATGACTTATGACTACTTGCCCAGTGCTTGCATTGCCTGATTTCACTAAACCCTTTAAGTTGCAGTGTGACGCTTCAAGTGAAGGGATTGGAGTTGTTCTTATGTAAGATAAACATCAAATTGCATATAAGAGCAGGAAGTTGAGATGCCTTGACAGGAGCTACAATATATATGACAAGGAAATGTTGGCCATTATGCATGCACTGGCCATGTTCAGGAAATACATAGTGGGCAATAAATTCATTGTAAAAATAGACCATAATAGCTTGAGACATTTCCTTGGGTAGTGGAATCTTAATGACTGTCAACAGAAGTGGGTAAGAAATTTGCAATTTTATGACTTTGGCATTTCTTTTGTCAAAGGTTCACTAAATATAGTCACTGATGCCTTGTCTCACCGACCACATTTGACCTCTATGGCTGAGGTTTTAGAGGATTGGATTCATTTGATTGTGGCAGAATATGCTAAGGATTCTTGGGCTTCAAGTATTATTGATGGGTTACTATAGGATGATAGGTACACGATGGTGAATGATCTTATCATTTACAAGGGGAGGATCTTCTTGACTTTAGGATCGAAAGTAAAGAACATAGTATTGAGGTCCTTTCATGATTCACCATTGCTAAGCCATCTTGGGTATTTCAAAACCTATCGATAGGTTCGAGAGAGGTTCACTTGGAAGGGACTAAAATCTGATGTTCTATGATATGTTAGGGAGTGTGTTGTTTGTCAGCAAAACAAACAAGACCAAACATATCCTATTGGTTTAATATAACTACTTCCAATTCTAGATAGGAAGTGGGAATGTATATCCATGGACTTCATCATAGGGTTGCCAAAAGTGCAAGGCAAGGATTGTGTTTATGTGGTGGTTGATTGCTTGACCAAGCTTGCACATTTTTTTCTACTCACTATTTCATATTCAGCCACACAGGTTGCCAATTTATTTTTTTCATGAGGTGTTTAGATTGGATGGATTACCATGAAACATTGTTAGTGACCGAGATAGTCGGTTTATGAGCAATTTCTGATAGGAGATTTTTAGATTGTATGCAACCAAGCTTTTTGTGAGTACTAGTTACCACCATCAGACAGATGGACATATGGAGATAGTCAACAAATGGGTGGAAGGATACCTCAGAAATTATATTGTTGGCCAACAAAAAGGGTGGGTTAAGTGAATATATCTTTGTGAGTATTGCTACAACACCACTTACCATCTTTCTATTCAAATGATACCATTCATGGCCTTGTATGGCTATGAGGCTCCTATCTTTCTTGATTTGTTGATAAGTGATAGTAGAGTGTCCAATGCTGGAGACATGTTACAGAAAAATCAGGATATCATGAGGGCTCTTCGTGAAAACATCTAGAAGGCACAAAACTAGCAAAAACAATGCACAGATTAGAAGAGAGTGGAACACTCTTTTGAGATTGGGGACATTGTGTATTTGATATTGTAGCCCTACAGATAGTCTACTCTTAAGAAGAGTGGTGTAGAGAAGCTCAAACCACAATACTATGGACCCTTCTAGGTCATTAGGTGTGTGGGTGAGGTAGCTTACAAGCTAGAGTTGCTGGCAGATAGTAAAGTGCACAATATTTTCCATGTATCACACTTCAAGAAGGCATTGGGACATCATGTGGTTCCTTTTCTGGTTCTACCACCCTTAGATGATGAGGGTAAGTTGATTTTGATACTAGAGGCTATATTAGATTTTAGAGAGAAGTAGTTGAGAAGCTGTGTCATTAGAGAATATTTGATTAAATGGAAGGACCTACCTATTGGAGATGCTACATGGGAGAGTGAAGAGATTTTGCAACATCCAGAGTTGAGATTGCTTAGGGACAAGCAATTTCTAGAGGGATTGACTGTAATGTCCCCATCTTTTTAGCCTCTCAACAGAGTTCTTAGCCTTTCATTTTTTGAAGGCTAAGTGGAGAAATAAGGTGAAATAATTAAATTAATTTCTTATAAAGTCATTAAACAATTTGAGACTTAAAAGGTGACTTTATATTTCATTTATTTAATTAAAAACTGACTAAAATAAATATTAAATCATAAGTTACTAAAATAATATTATATTATATGGAAAAGGAAATCTTCTAGAAGCACAACTAGTTATTGTTGGAAAGGAGGAAGCTTCTAGAAAAGTGTAATAAAATAATATTTTAGGTTCTTCTAAAAGTCATGAAGGAATAGAATAAATAGAGGAGAGAGCCTCATTGTAGGGCATCCAGACTTGATATTGACATTTGCTTGTGCACTTGCAAAGCCAAGGGTTTCTGTTGGACATTTTAGTCATTGAGAACAATAATTCTCTTTGATTGGCAACTTTGAGGTTGTGAAACTATCAGCAGATATTGTTGCATTTTCTAGAGGTGATATTTTAGTCATCTCATTGAAGCTTATTGATTTTTTGCAGCAATTCATGAAGAAGATACACTTTAGATTTAAGGGTCATTCGATGCCCTCATTTCATCTGCACCTTGGAAGGATTTAAGCAGCTAATTCGGAGGCATATGAGGAAGTTTATACCCATTTTCTATAGTGCATGAATTTTTTTTATCTACTTACCAATCTCAGGCTCCCTTCATTTTATCTTCGAGTTTTATGCATTATTAGAAAATACATCTACATGGTTTTGTATGGATAGTCTAGTTAGATTGTCGAAGACATTGTAACTTGATTTTATATCAGAATTTTTATATCAGAAAAATATCAATTTTGAAGTTTGGAATATAATGAAAGTTTGAATGCTAACTGTTTGACATAATGTCACTTGGCTATAAGTATTAATTTGCATTGAATAGATGTCAAATATATCTCTGTTGTACAAGTGTTTGATAAAATTTCTAAAAGCAATATAGCAAGTTTCAATCAGATTTGGATAGGGATATTACAACTCTTCATAGCTTCTAGAGTTTCTTTGTGGACCTTGTTCTCCTCCTCTCCAAGGATTTAAGCAGCTAATTCGGAGGCATATGAGGAAGTTTATACCCATTTTCTATAATGCATGAATTTTTTTTATCTACTTACCAATCTCAGGCTCCCTTCATTTTATCTTCGAGTTTTATGCATTATTAGAAAATACATCTACATGGTTTTGTATGGATAGTCTAGTTAGATTGTCAAAGACATTGTAACTTGATTTTATATCAGAAAAATATCAATTTTGAAGTTTGGAATATAATGAAAGTTTGAATGCTAACTGTTTGACATAATGTCACTTGGCTATAAGTATTAATTTGCATTGAATAGATGTCAAATATCTCTCTGTTGTACAAGTGTTTGATAAAATTTCTAAAAGCAATATAGCAAGTTTCAATCAGATTTGGATAGGGATATTACAACTCTTCATAGCTTCTAGAGTTTCTTTGTGGACCTTGTTCTAGAGTTTCTTTGTGGACCTTGTTCATAGCTTCTAGAGTTTCTTTTTTTTGTCACATTCTTTTCCAAATGAACATTAGTCACCATGGTTATTTGAACCACTAACTCAGACATGAACAATTTCCTAGCCGAAATCTTTTAGGCTCTAATACTAATTTGATCAGATGTTTCCACTCAAACTCTACTGATTAGGGTTTCCCAACTCTAGACCTTATTTTTTAGGCCTTCTTCTATGACTACTTTCCAACTCCTTAGGGTTCACTCTATAAACCTTGCAAATTAGGAGACTCCAAACTATCTCTTGGGACAAAGAAAATATCCTACCAAGTTCAATTCTTTAGCTCTTCCTCTTGAAATTCAAGTCCAACTTTACTCCAAGTCCTCTAAAATACAACCTTTTATTTCCCATGTATGGATGAGTGTTCAAAAAATTATTTTCTACACTCTTGTAAAGGTTTGTCTCTCTCTAGCATTGGGTTTCTACCTGATATTCACAAATCCTTAGAAAATAGGGCTATAAGACCTAGTTGCACTTAGGCCTCCAGAACTAGATTTTTGATAGTTTCTAAAAAAAATTCTTAATAACTTCTAACACTAATCACCATCTTGATACCCTTTTGGACAAACCTTAACATTTTTCAGGTCTAGGGTTTTTGTACAACCCTATCCCTAATTGTCCCAAAAAAACAAATGAAGTCAACCACTTTTAGGCATGGGTCTGAATCTTGTTTATTGAAACTCCAATATCCTTACTCACACTTTCACTAGTGTCTAAACCTCCCATGAGCACATCCAACTTCAACCTTCATGCCCACAAATCTATCCAAGCTCTTTAAGAAAAACTATGATGGTTCTTGCTCCTTTCTGGGACCTTGCTATCCCGCCTAGACAAAAAGTTTAAAAATATAAAACTTTCTTCCCCAACCCCCAAAATGGATATGTATAATGTATATCGAGTGCACTCCCATGTTACAATAGACTATGATGAATCTACTATGGGATTTCATTAGAGATGCATTTTACTCTTCCCAATCCTGTTAAGACCCATGAACTATCTAGTTACTAAACATTCTAACAGGTATTTCAAGGTTTAACTCTCTTAACATAGTAGCTTTAATATAATTATGTAGATCTCTTTAAAAAGTACTCACTTCATTGTGATTTAAAAATCCTTTAACCAGGGTGGAACCTAGTATTTCTTTTATCCTTTAACATGGTAGACACTTCATAGGGTAGATCATCAAAAGTGATAAAATCATTGTAGCCATAACATCCACAACTTTATTATAGCAGTAGTGAATATTTTATGGGTGTCATCCCCACCAAAATTTTACCTTCACCTTGGAGGTTTTCTGGATTACCAAATATGTGTGTTGATGTGTTATGTGTTTATAAGTTTACATTCATGAAGTTAAAAGGTAGATCCAATATTATGTTAATGAGAACGATTACATTGATATGAGATGGATGTTTAAATGAGGGTTTTACGTAGTGATATCAATATGTTTCATGTATGAAGTGAAAGAGTTTTTTATAGATCCCGATTCACCACCCCCCTAAATGCCAATCTTAGTATCACACTTTTCTTGTTAGATTTCCAACACCAAAGTCTCCTTCTTAAACTAAAAGATAATCTCCAACATTATCATCATCGTCTAAAGAAGTATAGTGTTACCCATAAGGGTCTTGTATAAATTAAATGTAATGGACCTTATCCCAATAGAGGGTGGGGATCATCATCCCGTAAACCTTTGTGATATGGGATTGGACCTATCAATTTTAAGAGATTCTATAGATGTTGTCTCCATCCAACTTGGATAGTATTTATTTCCTCTTATCCTAAATCTAGATAATAACATCATTTGATGACAAAATTGACTATTATGAATAGTATGATTGATTAAATGAGTATCAATGTTGACTAAACCTAAAAGGGAAAATTATGAGGTGGCATATTTCAAAGACAAAGAAGAGATGTCATCCCTAAAGATCATGTCCCCCTTGTACACCACTTTCAAAATATTCCCCCTCTTCTAGTGCCTCACCTTTCTTTCTTTTCCCTTATTTAAATAGAATTGATGGATAAATTGGTCATCCTCTAGAATTTCCTTGATACAGATGGATAGGCCCTTAGGATTTCCATTAATATGGAACTAGTTAGCCTTCATATCTGTCAAGATATTAATCATTTCCATTTTTACATCTTCGAAGTGAGTCTTGTTCCTTGGCTCATTAATTTGATCCTCAAGTATCTTACTATTCTTAACTTTTGGGAAAAGTTGCCAAAAACTTCCTATTAACAATCATCAGCTTTTTTCTAAGTCCAATCTATTACCTTATTTTATACTTAATACTTGACCTCTAACCCATTAATTTTTCTTAGGACAATTTGTAGTTGGAGGATAAGTCATTACACATAGTATTCTTTTTATTGTTTAAGAAAAACTTAGAGATCCTCAAACTTTATGCCCAAGGTATCTAACTCATGAGTACCTCAAAGGGTTTTGGTCTTCCTTCATGGGGGGGAAGGAATTTTTGGAATATTTGAGCCACCCACATCACAAATATCAAATGTCTCATTCTTTAGCTACTAGAAACCCAAAAGCGTTGTGCTTTTTTAAAGATGGGATTGACATAGTTGGTGTATGAGGAGAGAGGAATAGAAATTTCTTTGAAATATGGTTGAATAAGGGTAAAAATATAATAAATAAGGTTATTAAAAATGGAAGAAGAATGGCTCACTTAAGGCATGATATATACAAATAAAGAATAAGGCTCTATTCAAGGCGAATCTTATCTTTACCATTAGATTTATTGAGAAACTTAGTCAAAGAAAGAGATAATTTTAGATTATTTTTGTAATTAAAAATTGTATTAATGATGAACTAAAAATAATAGAGGATGTAATAGATTTAATTGATAACTTCTCTCTAAATGAAGTAGTTAATTGAGGGCATGAGAAAATCATAGGGAACTCCCTATTTCTATTTAAAAAAATTGAATCAACCAGAAAAGTAGATATTGAACAAGGTTAGGATCAACTCCAAGTGAACTAGATAGACTAAGTCTTTAATTAGGTAAAGTGGGTTTTAACAACTTAATAATTATCAAAGGGACCAAGTTTCTATGGGAATGAAAGTGTTTAACTTTTTATCATCAACATTTCAAATCATACTCCATGGTTCGTACTCAAGATGAAAAAATACAATAGGATGCAAAAAAATCTACCCATGGTTATTGCCAAAAACATCTTAGTAACATAATTATCACGTAAATTGAATTGTAGATTCATATTAAGTAGAAAGTAAAATTAATTATTTTCTAAAAAGATAATATATGGATAAATAATTCATAAATAAATAAATAAATGGATACATTTGGATAGCAATTTATAAAATAATGAATAATGGTAGATAAAAAAATTAAATAATTTATACCCTACAAGATTAAGTGTAGGGAGTGCTAGGCAATAAATGGACAATAAAGTAATGCTATGATGAATTGATGAGGATAGAATGATCATTTGAACAGTAAAAATATTATAAAATTTACAAGATTACAATATTTGATATTAAAATCAGTTGAAATTATTTAAAAGAAATATATATTATCAATTAACTTATTACAACTTATTAAGACATACAAATATTTACAACTCATAATAATATTTAAAAAATAACACAATAATCTAATCAAAATGGTCTCTTTTTAACAATTATCATTACATCAATATTTACACAATAGGGGAGAAGAGGGACCAATAGTCATGAGGGCTAACTTCATCAACATATAGTCATAGTATGAAATAATGTAAGACATTCACTTTTTAGAAATGATTAGTGGACAGTATGCTAGCTACAAATTAATTTTAATAGAGTGACTCAACTTGGAACTCATTAACATAACATATTTATTGCAAAGTTTCTAGTAAAATAGTTTTGAATATTCAATCAAAATCTAATTTGAAAATCTCTAATAGTTGGGTGGAAAAATATACTCTATTATTAGCAAAATATTTCTATGTAAAGTATAGAATATATATATAACTTAAATAGATCAAATTCCTACTTTTAATTCTAAGAATACATTTTTTTAATCTCTAACTTTACATATGTAACACAATAAGGAAAATAGATAAGATACAAAAAAAATATTTTCTATAATATTTAAATACATTATTACATAAAATATAACTTATATTCAAAGAGATGACCCCAATGTTAAACATTAATTTTCTTTTACAATTTTGTATATCTCATATGCAAAACATTTATTATATTGACCTGTTTTATATTTGTAATAAGACAACTTAAATTATTTATGTAAAATACTACAATGCATCAACATTAGTATGCAATTCTTGTATGCACCAAAATAATATTATTTTCATAGTAAATCTTTAACATTGACACATTGAAATCCAAATTTTGTTGATGTGGACTTTTTTCAGCTTAGAAATCATTGTCATTTATTTGGTTGTCAATCTGATGAAATGGCAAGGAATCAAAGAAATTCGTAGTTGTCCTACAATCCCTCTCTCTTATTTAAATAATACCCATGAAGGCAAATATAGCATAATTTTATTTTAAATAGTGTGTTTTAAATAAAATTTTAATACTTGTGATATTAACAGATGTGGCTATCCTCCCTACAAATTCCAACATTGACTAAATTTCAAAAAAATGAAAAACACAACTAATGTTTTCGAAATTTTCAGCATTTGATATTCATGATTTTTTAATGAATATTTTTTGGGTCGAAAACAACAAAAAATTTGAAAAGAATTTGTTATTTTTTCATGAATTTGAAAAAGATTCATGTTTGACTTTTTTTTGTCTTTGGTGGATCTTGTCTGGAGATTAGCCAGCACCGATATTAACTACAAATCAGAGATGCATAAAGAGAAACACCATTTCCTAGATAGATCAGAATAAAGATGGAAAATTTTACTAAATACCATGGCACCTACTTTTTCCAACATCTCCAGCATAGTCCTCATGGAAGGCATTGTCTATACAAGGACCAAAATGCACTTTTATTAATTAATTTAAAAATTACGTATAACAATTTTTTGAATTTTAATTTATGAAAAATATAAACAAATTAATTATGCAGGTGCATTTTAGCCCCTCCATAGCCAAAATCCTCATGGAAGGCCTACTTTTGAGGGTTTATATTTGTGCAAATTAGTCCCACCCACAACACTCGCAACATTTGTTATATGCACCTTTCTTCCTTCACTCGGCAATCCAACACTAACGCCTCACTACCACCTATCCTTATTCTGTCATGGATTCAATGCACTAACTCTAATCGTTCACTGTACGCATCATTCCTAGCCTTCATCGCACTCACCAACTCCAACGACACCGCTCCAAAATTGTAAACATCAGTTTTCTCGCTCACTTTCACTACATGACCATACTCAGCGCAATCAAATTTGCTAATGTTAAGGCACCCAAGTTTCAATAATAAATTGAGAATTTAACATATCAGTAATGATGTCAAGTGGAGAAAGAATCAAACATGTGGCTATATATCTGTGGGATCCTTCATAACCAGACACCATATATTCATCGCCAAACCCATCGAGAAATCTGGATATGCCAAAATCTACAATTTTGGCCTCAAACTCCCCATCGAGCAAGATATTACTAGATTTCACATCCCTGTGCAATATTGGAGGGGAACAATCATGATGCATAATTCAGCCCCTGAGCAGCGCTAAGAGAAATATTATAATACATCGGCCATTATAGGGCCAATTCAGATTCTGTGTCTTCGTGCAGACAGTCGAACAAGCTGCCATTGAGCTTGAACTCGTATATCAACAACTTGAAATCAGACTCCTCACTTGGAATGCAATAGAGGAGCTTTATGATGTTGGTGTGATGGAGGAGTCAGAATATATCCACCTCCAGATCCCCAACTTTGCTCTCTTCTTGCTCATCTTTTCCCCTAAAAACTCCTTTTTTTTGGTTTGCCCCTGTTCTGGATCTTTGTGGCTACCACTTGCCCGTTCTGCAGAATGAGCTTGTAAACTTTCTTGGGTTTTCTAGAACCAATCATGTTACTCTCCTTTAAATTGCAGACGATGTATGATTGGTCCACTTTAGTTGAAATGAATTGCGTGGTTTTCCATGATGGATTGTCAGTTGGCTTCTTGTGACACAAACGACAGAAACAAATAGAGCACAAAGCCAGGAATGCTATGAACAAAGAAGCCACCAGAATGGTAGTCAATCTCTTGTTTGGGGAGGAGCATGAGGGCAGTTTCAAATTTTGACCTCCGCAAAGCCTCGGGTTGGGCAGTATCCTGTCCATGTAAACCTCTTTGTCTAAAGCATCAGGAACGCAACCAGACAAGTTATTACTGAGGATATCGAAAAGATTTAGTAAACTGTTAACCTATAAATGATTAGGGTTATAGAATTAGGTTATAAATTTTAGTTTTGGTAGTTATTAAATAGCAGTTGAATTGCTATATGACTACTTTATTTATGTAATGAATCTCGTTGAACAAAATACAACAAAATTTTGATTATGTTTTAATTTCTTTCCTTTGTATCTAATTTCTGGGTCTAATAGTGGTATCAGAGCAGCAAAGAAAGAATGTGAAATATTATGGTCTCTCTTGTTGTTTGTAGTCATGGCCATCAATATGAATGCATAGAAAATGAATGATGGCTGTAGGTTTAGATTTGTGAATTTATGTTAGAAATTTTATATCATAATTGATCAACAATAAAGTCTTGTTTGGATCACTATTTTATTTCCTCTTTGTTTCATCTAAATGCTCTCATATATCAATATTATTGGGTTTGTTGTCACAAGAATCAGAACTTGAAAATCAGATATTTTGAATTGCATGATAATTGGTTGAAATGGAGAAAAGAAATTTTGCATTTAATAATCAGCTTTTGGAAAAAATTGTATGAGTTTGCAGCTTGAATTGTTGACCGATCAGATTTCAATGATCTCTTTATTGGTACCTTTTTGGGTTTGAGTTACCAAGCTCACTATGTAGTCAGCGTGAGAAGTAGATTTGCATAAATAGTGTGAAAGGTGTCAAAGATTTCCCACTCCAAGAATCAAAGATTACCTACTTTTGCATGATATTTTTGTGCTCATTTTCACTTGCAACAATAAAGACAAAATTTAATGATTGTATAGACAAAATTTAATGATTGTATAGAGGTGTATAGAGTTGGTTTGGGTCCATAATTTTAATTGAAATATGATTAAAGCTTTGGCTAGAGATTTTTTTGTTGTTAAAGATTGATATCTAGATGGTAGGGTAACATTATCAAGAATATATAGCAGGGAAATTTGATGTGAATTCTAGTGTGGAGAAGTCAAAAAAAATTATAAGTGCACAAGCTTTGAAATATAACTACAATTACAGAGAAGAAAATAAAGTATCGTAATGTGCTTGAAGAACAAGGATAGGTATATTTTCTTCATCATGTTCTTGAAATAAGTGGTATGCATTTCATCTTAGTTTGATGATGGTTGCAAAAGATGATTATTATTATTTCTCTTAGAAATTTGAATAGTTATTCTGGTTAAATAAGTAAGAGACATTTGGAGGAAGAAATTTTTTTGTTTTATTAAGCCTTGCTTTATAAAATATGATAGCTTCAAAATATTCAGTGATTAGTTCTTCAATATTGCAAGGTAAAATAAAAATCAACAAGGATTCAAAAGTATCAATTAAATTGAATATATTAAAATGAATAATGGAGGATATTCGGTCACTTGTCTATGAAAATGGAACAAGAATGATTAAGGGAAGATTTACAAAAAATGATATTGAAGATATACAGGTTTTTTAAGCAATGAAGGTAAATATGTGGTATCTTATCCAATAGCTTATCACATGAATTCATATTATTAAAGTTATTTCCTCTCATCTATCAAGGGGAGGACATTTTGTATATGTCAGATTCAAGTTCAAGTGAGTGACAATTTCATAATCAAGTTCAAGTGGCAATTTCAGATTCAAGTTCAAGTGGCAATTTCAGATTCATGTCCAATCAATGTAATCATTTCGAAACATATGGACAGATAAAGTTCACAACACCTAATGTTTGTTATTCTATTACACCTAATGTGTGCTATTATCAAATTTTCATATGGACAAACAAGTCCATAACACCCAATATGTGCTATTCTATTGCACCCAATGCGTGCTCTTATCAAATTGTAACATGAACAATACAAGTTCATTGCACTTAATATGTGCTTTTTCAGTGATTATGAACCAAAGTGTGCTAATTCAAAATGGACAAAATAAATTCCAAAGTGAGTCTTATCAAAATAATATGCTCATTATATAAAGTCCATCAATGGGAAACGGTGAAATATAAAAGTTTGAACCCTATAAGTTCTAATGGATTTTAGACAAGTACAAGCTTTCAAAAGATGATTCAGATCAACTAGCAAAAGTTTATGGTTGAGCTCAAAGTTTGTAGAGTTCAAAATACTCCTAATTTCATGTAACCCTTTCTGATTAAGGGGGGATGTTAACGTATTAATCATTAGGTTATAGAATTAGATCATAAATTTCAGTTTTGGTAGTTATTAAGTAGCAGTTGAATTGTTATATGACTACTTTATTTATGTAATGAATCTCTTTGAACAGAATACAACAAAATTTTGATTATATTTTAATTATTTTCAATTATATCTGATTTCCAGGCCTAACACAAACCCCATTGTAATTTTGAAGGAATGCGTCCGGTCAAACCATTGTTGCTAAGATCCAAAGTTGTTAAGTTCATAACTTGATCAATGTTAGCAGGAATTGGCCCAGACAGGTCATTGATAGTACTCTTCGGAATATGACCTTGTAGATGATTGTACGGCACTCGATCTAACGAATCCAGCTCTGTCGAGCTGCCGAATGTATCGGGGATTCCGCCTACAAGATTACAGTTATATAGCCATAACCTCTGCAGCTGCTTTAAATTGCCAAGCTCTCTGGGTAATACACTAGGACGAAAAGGGTTATCATAAACTATTCTCGTGGAGGAAGAGAGATTCCAGCCGTGGCAGATCTCCAAAGGACCACCTTGCGAGAGGGAGGTGCAGGGGAGAAGCAAATGTGAAAAAGTGAGAACGAAGGCCAGGAAAGCCAGATTCCTTGCTAATTTTCTTGGCAAAAGAAAATAATCTTGTTCGCGTATAAGGCTTTGTGGATTTATTTTCAAAATGATTGCGTGAATGACGTGCCACAATTATAATGAGAGTTTAGATTAATTCAGAGTCGGTCCAAACAACTTTAACAACTGAATCCGACAGTTCCGGGTTGGTATTGTCAAATCACGACAGAAAGCTATGCCATTATGAGTAAGACGTGCCACTTGGTCAGATAACGTGAAAGACCGACTAACACTGTTAATCATGAAATTTGGAAAGTCGGAAAAGACAGACACTCTTTCAACAAACGATTAGCAATGATCTAAATAAAATGCTCTACTTATCTATGAAGTGGCTAATTTCCTCGCTATTGCCAGTGTGGGGAAACGATCGGGTTGCGCGCCACCCGGTTCCACCGGAATGTAGTCTGACAAATCAAAGAAAGGACAATAATGTGAGTGGGTTTATGATGGGGGCCGCACCAGCTATCCAGCCACGAGATAACTCTTGGCGGGATGTCCATACTATGACACGGGGAATGACTAAAACAAAAACGTAAGGAATGCATATGTCTGTCCAATTCCATCCGCCATCCCATACCTGCATTGCAACTTGCTGCACAGTAGGTGTCCTATATGTGCGGATGTATTTGTACATCACTGACATGTTAATTTATGCTTGACTAGATGTAATTTCATATGTATTTTTTATATGATGATAAAAAGGAAGTAGTTAATTAACAAGATTGAAAACTAAGTGTAGAGATGGGTGATCTTTTGAGAAGTTGCAGTGCTTCAAATTTGTGAGCATCACCTAGATTCAATGAGTGTTAATTGTTCCATTTATTCTCATGAGAGATGGATTCATGTTGAATCACTACTCATGAAACATGGGTCAATGAGTTTGACTCAAAATCACACAGTTAAATCCTGATAGCAATATGACAATTCAACTTGATGTGGAAATTATCTCCTACTTATCAATTGATGAGCTTAAGGGGTTTTCTAATGAGTGGTTCATAAGGCACAATACTTGGTGAAAGTTTTGCAAATGGGGTTGCAAGCTTTGGGTTTAACCATGGAGGAAACTCCATGCTTAAGCGCGCTCACGCTGGAGTAGTACTGGGATGGGTGACCTCTCGGGAAGTCCCAGTGCTTCACCTTTGTGAGCATCTGTAGATTATTCCATTTATTCTTTGATGGATTCATCACTACTCATGAAACATGGATCAATGAGTTTGACTCAAAATCACACAGTTAAATCCCGATAGCAATATCACAACCAAGTGTATGCTAAGAATTGCATTTTTTTAAAAATTGCTATGACAAAAGTATTATATAAAAAATTATTATATATTTAAGTAAAATGATTGTAAATATAAATACATTGTATGTTTTTTCTTTGATTAAATTATATAAGTAAAAACTATTATATAAAAAAAATCTAATTTTAATTTGTCATAATTTTTTTGCTTATTCTTAATGTTGTTATTTTTCACTATTATATATTTGATATTATAATTTTTATGTATTTTATATATCTTAAGTTAATTTAAGGTCAATTTGTTTTTTTTATTTTCAACTCATGGAAATATTTTGTACTCAAGAATGAGAAATTATTAATTTGAAAGTTCAAAATTTATTGGAATCAAGTAATATCAGGTTTTAACTTGGCCAACATTATATATATGACTTTAAAAAGTGTGTTTGTATATTTTTTTTTGTAGAAGATACTTCAAGAGTTCATTTTTAGTGCTTTGTTAAGTTTCATTGCAAAATTTACATCTTAAGTAGTAACTTAGGTATAAATGTAATTGCTTATATTGTTAATATATAATATATATGCAAAAAAATATAATAAATTGGTCATATAGTTTTCTTTACTTCAAAGTCAATGTTGGGCACCTCATTCGTATTTAGTTTACAATAATTGAGGTTGTTGATCATTTGTCCAAACTTGCTAAAGTAGAGGATTGCACACTATCCATTTCTTTAAAAGGCCTAAAGAAATAATGCAGTGCCTCTAATATTGGAATATCATATGTGCATGTATATGCATTTATGAATATGTACACATAGGAATACATTGATAATAACATATTATATGCTAGTTTCCTTTAACTCAGATCTTTTGAGTCATTATCGCCAAATCTAACTTATGAATGATTTTAAGATGTATCAAATATCTCGTTATTAATTTATGATTGTTAGATTTTTAAAAATTAAATTTATATTCAACCATATTAAAATGGTTTAGTTTTAATATCTAATATAATTTTACCCTTATTTAAAAATTTAAAAAATATTATATTAAATTTAAATAAATTAATAAAACTTCTATAAAGTTATTGGTATTATTTAGATTTTAATACTAATGAAAACTATTCTTGTAGATTAATTTAAATAAAGTTTCATAATAGTTTAGAAAATTCATTTAAATTAATTATTGATAGTTATTTTTTGAAATATAAAATAAATTATAATAATTTATATTAAAAAATTAATTCATAATTCTTAAGTAGCTATAAATTAAAAAATAAAAAATATTTCATGATTATTTTATAAAATTAAGAAATTTAAAAGTTGATTTTTTTTGTTTTTGATTGATAAACGGTCGAAGCCTTGATTATATAATTTAAAATAAATACTATACAATAGAGTACTTCCTTTCAAACAGGCACTGGTAGGAAAGAATGGAGAAGAAAACCTCCAGTCTAGCTCGGGACCAAAGTCCTTTATTATTACAACATAAAAGGGGCATACCCTAGTTGAATAATTACAGATTCATTCCTGTTACAATATAATGGATCATAGTTCCATAAATTTACTTGATCTATCACCTCTTATGCCATATGAAAACCTATTTCCTAAGGATCAAACCAACCAATACTATACACTCCATCCATTGCTGAGAGTCCAAATCATTGATTCCTTACAAAATTGATCATCAGAATGGTTAGAAGTAACATATTCATAAGCTTCCTAATTAGATAAACAAAAAGCTAACCTAAGAAGGCTACAAAATTGACACCTTGATTATATAAGCTTCCTAATTAGATAAACAGAGCCTTGATTATATAATTTAAAATAAATACTATACAATAGAGTACCTCCGTTCAAACAGGCACTGGTAGGAAAGAATGGAGAAGAAAACCTCCAGTCTAGCTCAGGACCGAGGTCCTTTATTATTACAACATAAAAGGGGCATACCCTAGTGGAATAATTATAGATTCGTTCTTGTTACAATATAATGGATCATAGTTCCATAAATTTACTTGATCTATCGCCTCTTATGCCATATGAAAACCTATTTCCTAAGGATCAAACCAACCAATACTATACACTCCATCCATTGCTGAGAGTCCATATCATTGATTCCTTACAAAATTGATCATCAGAATGGTTAGAAGTAACATATTCATAAGCTTCCTAATTAGATAAACAAAAAAGCTAACCTAAGAAGGCTACAAAATTGACACCATCCCCCTCATTCATCGTTAAATATTTACCTTACCCTAGTTAATGACTTCATAGGGCATATTGTCAATATAAATCTGTATTGGACAATATGGGGAATTATATCCTTGTATGACTTAGTCAATATATTTAGACTATTCTTAACTTTAAGACTCGATATAGCCTTTAATAGAAAACTGAGAAGTTATTAAATTATACTCATATTGCATAGAGCTCTACTGCCATCTAAGGACAAAATTAAATTCCCAACTATACTATTGAAAAACATCATATGCTAAATACCTCCAAAGATACCAATAGGACAAAACTTAAGCCTTAAAACAAATCATCAGAAAAGTGTACCAAAAGGCCAGCCCAAGCATACCAAAGTAAGATTTAGTAACAAGAAAATAGAGCAATACCTAAAATGATAATCTAAGAGAATTTACAATCACTGAGATCAATATGAGAATTATCCCATTCACACTAGGAGAATTACCAGAGTTGATACTTTGTATACACGAAGATCAATCAGTTTGCATAAATGCAGTGAAGACTATCATATACCAGACTAATCTAGAATAGATTTCCTAGTTGAAACCATTCATGGTTGTTAAGAGATTTTCACCAAATAATTAACTACTCTTCTATGATACCAAATGTTACTCTTAAATTATCATTACAATTCCAATCAAAGACGAGTAATCATTTTCCAATACTATAACTAAAGCCGAGTGAAAACCTTTATAAATTAACTATAAACAGATGAGAAAACCATGCAATATATCACTTAACTCAAGAATGCTACTAGTACTATTAATATCACTTATATATTCATAATTGAGTTACTTATATTTTACATAAACTTCGTTATAGCATAAGGCCACTACTCTAACCCTCCTCTTGATACCTTACGAAGAACATACTATAGACCATACTACTAAAAGAAAATCTGTGAAAAGGAAGGAAGATATCTAATCGAAACTATAGGAGCTACTGTCCAAAAGATACTTAAAGTTATAAGATCAATATTACTAATGAACATGGAAAGATACCAACAAAATTCCCTTCCAGAGAAGGCATCATAAGACCAAAATTCAACCAACAATGAAGACTAGAGCAAGCAGAGGTATTCAACAAAACTAGAGTTGTCTTACTTTAAACTGGGAACACCTTATTTCTTCCAAAACACCATAATGACTTCTGCGATGTTGTTAGGGTTTTTCGAATGAAAATAGGGGGAATTCAAAGGATAACTTCTCCTTGTTGGACTTCTCAATATTAGGTGTGCAAAAGTCCAGTGCCTCTAAATTACCAAATCCAACCCCCGAATGGATGTATGCATTAAAAAAATCAAGATAGTTGCTAAGCCAGTCAATTTCATTATCCACCTTAATTCTTCTCCATCTAAGCAGGAACTGAAAACATGACTCCATCTTTGGCCATACCTCATTGAAAGCTATCGGGTCCCTTATCACTAGTGCAAGCTGCCTTGATATGTTTTCTATGACAAGGCTCCCTAGTGGATGGTCTATGTACATTTCCAGAAGGGGAACTCTTAAATTCTCATCCAAGCTCATGATCGCTTCTACCAAGCCATGACAACAAATGGGATCGAAGATATTCAAACACTGTCTCACCATGTCCCATTTGTTTATCCTGGCTCTAGCCATGCACCCAATGAAGGTACCTATTATGTCATTGTTCGTCTTCCAGGTGAATTCATATTTGAAAACACCCTCTCCTATTTCCTTGTTGACAGTGATGCACATCATTCTGTCAACCAGCCTCAGCACCCTGTTCCACCTTTCTGGTTTAATATTGCCTCAGAAGGCCATGGTATAGGTCTCTAAGGTATCAAAGATACAGATGAAAGTATCTATTTCAAAGACCTCAAGTGCAGAGACAAAATCATAGCAATACCTCTACAAAAGGGATGAAACAAATTCTCCTCAAAGACTCTAGAAACACCTTGATACTTCCTTCAATTTCTTAGAGGCTTGGCATCACTAAAAAAGCAACCATGTTGCAGAAAGCCCTCGAAAGAACCATACCAGTAAGAAATAATGAAGCAACCATACTATAACTACTAATGATGTAGAGTATTAGACTAAAAACCTAACATAAAATGTACTACAAAGCTAGAATCAAATTAAAGTATCCCATAAGATATGTTAAGGAGATATATCTACATAATATAAAACCTAAACCTATACCCACTAGCCTAACTTATATACCATCAATGGTGACTTAATATACTCAATATAATTTTCTATTATTCCTTATATCCTTAGATAGAGACTTTACCCTATACTATCCTTTACAAGAACTATGTCATGTTTAAAAAGGCCACACCTTATAACAGAGAAACTAAGAGTTAAAATAAAACTATGGTTGCAAATATTTATAACACATTTTTGATAACCAAGGAGTTTACACCATCAACTCCCTTATTTTCTAAATAATCCACCTTTTAAGTACCTTCTCAAAAAATGTGACATATCCAGATTTCTGCAAATCGATCTAAGAGCCCAAGAACTTCTTCTAGCTTAGAGTTAAGGACCCAGTTGGGGGTTGCTCATTTACTTATTGCATTTAAAACAATTTGTGAGTCACCTTCACTAATGATATTTGATAATCCTAACTTTTGACATAGTTGTAGGCCTTTTACCAGTGCTTTAAGATTTGTCGGGTTGTTGCAAGTAGGGTGAATAGACATGGCCTGTTTGGTGATCCATTTACCTGTATCATTAATGATACAACCAATACCTGTTGTTCATGGGTTGCCTCTAGCTGCTCCATCAAAATTAATTTTAGCCCAACCTTTTGGAGGGGGAGACCATTGACACCTTTCCCTAGCCTCCTTTCTTTTCTTAAAATAGATGAGTGCGGGATTAATCAAGTTCAACTAGTTCTTTTTCATATGACCATCCCAAATAGAAAAGTAGTCTTCTTCTTTTCTGGATTTTCTAAGATGGGAGTTGGCTATTTCAACTATCCTAGCTTCAATTTTCAATATTATCTCTTCTAGCTTCAACTCTAAGTCACAGAAAATCCATCTATTCCTTTCTTTCCAAACTTCCCACAATAGGATAGAAGGAAAAATGTTCCAAAGTTTTTTATAAATGCCCTTAACCAGGTTGGTAGGCCATCCTTTGAGGAGATCAATAAATGATTTCGACAAAGGTGAGGACCAACCAAACATATGTATGAGCCACTCCCAACATGCTTGGGAAAATGGATAGTTGTATCATAGATTATCAGAATCCTCGCTGTTCTACTTGCATAACACACACCTAGAGAATCCTTCAAAGCCTAATTTACAAAATCTATCTTCCATTAGAATCCTATTTTGAAATGCCAGCCATAAGAAAAATCTTGCCTGTGGTAGACAAGTGGGGTCTTAGTAGAGTTTAAGTGGAATTTCCACTTCATCCTATCTTTGTGAATGTATCAATGCTCTGTATCCATTTTTCACACTATACTTGCCATCATTCAATGTCGCCAAAATGAGTTTGTCATTTCTCTCAAGCTTCTTAACTCTCCTATCTTGTATTACCTCTTCGTAAGACTTTATTGCAGCTGGGTCCAGTTCTATGCCCTCCAGAGGTTTCCATATCTATCTAGAGATTCCTTTCGAAGTGATCTTTGTCTTGTAGTTACTGACTTTACTTTCCTATAGATTGACTAATTTTACTTTAAGATCTATGAGGATGTGACTATTGTCTATTGGTGGATGCCCATCCCAAGAATCCTCCCAAAATAGGGCATCATCACCCTTACCAACATTCCAAGTTAGGTACTTGTTGATGAGATAACATCACTTGATCATAAAGTTCCAACTCTTTAGCCCTTTAGGAAGGGTCTTCATTCTAAAAATTGATAGAGGATCATTAGCATTACGATACTTATTATACATTATCTTAGCCCACTTATGTTCTCTTTCCTCAAAGAGATGCCAAATTAACTAAGCCCCTAGTGCTTCATTTTGCCATTATAAATTCTTAATTCCTAACCCTTCCATCTCCTTAGGTTTGTATATATTTTCCCATTTTATGAGAGCCAATTTTTTGTATTCCTTGCAATCATTCCAAAAGAAATTTCTAATTTTTGCCTCAAATTGTATAGAAGGTGCTTGGATAGTGGAAGACAGGAAAGAGGGTAGGTCAGAATGGCCGACAAAATAGATCTTATCTTCGTGCTCTTACCAGATTTTGATAGCCATTTATCTTCCTCGCTGCCTATCCTAGCATCCAGATTCTCCAGAGTGTTGTTCCAAACCTTGTTGGACTTCACACCTTTCTCTAAATCAATGCCTAGATACTAACATGGGAACAAACCTTTTTTGTATCCCATGATATGAAATATCTGATTTTCCAGCTCTAGTTCTATATTCATAGAATAAATCTCATATTTTAGATCATTTACTTTCTATTGGGGAGCTTTCATATATAATTCTATGATGGATTTTGGACCAAGCGCCTCTTTTACTAAGCTTTTGCCTGGCAAAATCATATCATCTACGTATTTTTGATGAGTAATGTTAGGAATATTCCTTGTGATAGTAATAATTTTAATCTTTTGATTATTATAAGCCTTAGTGATAGCTCTCCCAAAGGCTTCATCCATAATTATATAAAGGGAAGGAGATAGAGGATCTCCTTGTCTAATACCTCTAGAAGTTTCAAAAAATCCTTTGGGGGTCCTATTAATAAGCACCGGAATTTTGGTAGATGATATGCATTTAAAAATAAGGTTAATCCATTGATGAGAAAAACTAAAAGCTTATAGGGTTTTGCAAAGGAATCACCAATCAACCATATCATAGGCTTTTTGAATGTCTAGTTTCATGAACATGCACCCCTCTTTGTTCTTGTAGGCAAAATGAATTGTTTCTTGGATAATGAGAATACCATCAAGAATGGATCTACCTAGAACAAAACCTGTCTATTCCTCATATATGATTTTTGGAAGGATACCCTTTAATCTATTTGCTAATATCTTGGAATTTTTTTGTAAATAGTATTACATAATGTGATAGGTCTGAAATCTCCCGAAGTCTTAGGCTTTGCCATTTTTGGGATCAAAGTGAGAAAGGAATAGTTGATTTCTGAAAGTAGTGCTCCATCATTACTTGAAGCTTCAATGGCTTTTCAGAGATCTAGACCAATAATATCCCAACATTTATGGAAAAAGAAGGCTAAGAAACTGTCTCAACCTGGAGATTTATTAGGGTTCATATTATATACCATCGATCTAACCTCTTCCAAAGTAATAGATTTATTTAAAGCCTTATTATCTTTGGCTGTGACAATTTTGGGGCTTACTTTGAGCAAATTAATATTTTATGGAAATGATCCACAAAAGTTTCCACAATTTCACTTGGTTTATCAGTTGAGATGCCTAGGTGGTTTTAATGTTAGATATTTTACTCTTAGCTCTGTTATAGAGGGTAGAGTTGTGGAAGAATTTTGTGTTTGGATTCCCTCATCTAGCCACCTCTCTCTCAATTTTTGTCTCCAAAAAGTTTCCTTTTTGGATAATATATCCTCTTGATTAGCAAGTAATTCTTTTTCTAACAAATAGATGTCATTATTCATACCTTTCTTAATTACTTCTAAATTTAATTCCTTTAATCTTTCTTCAATATCAATTTTTTCTTTAAAAATGTTATTGAAGTGTTCTTTATTGCATCTAAGAATCTTCTCCTTAAGCATCTTCATTTTAGAAAAATAAACATCTTAGATCCTTCAAAATTACCTTGCATCCACCATTCTTTGATATTTCCTAGAAAGCTAGGATCTAAAAACCATATTTTCTCGCATTTAAATAGGTTCCTAGTAGGTTTATGGGGCTTAGAAAATTCTATTCTATCTGGGTAATGATCAGACCTAGCAATAAGCAGAATAGAAGATTGGATATTCAAAATGTTTACATCTAGATCTCCTTTAATGAGAAACCTATCTAATTTTTTAGCAATATAGGCAAAATCGTTCTGCCTATCATCACATGTATAATTGTCTCCTCATAATTTGAGTACTTTCTAAATTAAATCTTCTCTTTGAGCTTCAGTGCTTTTATAAATATTCTCAAAACTAAACACTTGGATTAATTCCTCAGTTAATAAATCAAGGCTATCTTCTTCTATCTTTGATATACTCATGTTTTCCAATTCTTCTTTCCATAAAGTATCCTTATTTAAGAAATCATAAAGTTCTTTTGAAAGAGGTTTTTCTACTCTATTTAATCATTTTTCTTATCCTTTTGATTGTTGATAGGGGTAAATGGTGAACTAATTGATACTGATGGTGTTTGCCAAAAATTGAATAACCTAATAGATGCCTCTTTGATGGGTGTTATTGTTTTTTTGTCTATTGCATTTGAATGGAGTTGATAGGTTTAATATCCTCAACTAGGGTTTTTGATTCCACGTCACCTCCTACATTTAATTCAAATAAAAGTGAGTTCTCTACATGCTCTAAACTGTCCTTTTCAATGCCGAGTAATACCTCTGTTTGCTATATTTTTGATATATTTTTGATATATCTCTGTCTTTGGCTCCTTCACATGTAAGACTTAAATTTTTATCTATATTGTGTTTTTTGTAGTTTATAGTTTGTCCCTAGTACTTTGTATCAATGGTGCTAGACTTTTCCTTTCCCATATCTTTGGATATTGGTTGTCCATTAGAGTGTTGTAATTTTGTACCCCCACTCATCTTTAAACCTTTACCTTCTTCTACAATCTTACTTTCTCCTTTATTGTTATTTGAAACTCTTTGTTTCTCTTTAGTGGACCTTTTCTTTTCTATTGACCTATGTGTTTGTTTAAACCCTGGGTTCTTCTTATGATCAACCTCTATAACTAAGCTAAGATTTAATCTTACTACTGACACCAAATCCACCTTCCCTCTATTATCTATCATTTTTGTGTATGTGCGTTTTGAATGAATCTCAATCTTCTCATGAGAATGTGTAGGAGTCTTATTATCTATAATCATTTGGCATATCCTATTTTTCCTGATTCTCAGCATTGGGAACTTACTGTTGAAATCTAAAGTAAGTGGCAATGTCTTAACTTAATGTTAAAAGTAGAGTTTATTTTAATATAAATTAGCCAAACAATATATTACACATTAATACTAGAGAATTTATTTAATAAATATTTATAATTTAATTTAATCAAAGAAAAATAAATAATATAATATATAATGTGTTTTTAATCTTATTTAAACTACTTCTATTTTATCATCATATAAAATATAAATATAAAATACATCTAGTCAAGGATAAATTAGTATAATAGTGATGTTAGAAGGGTGTGCAAATACAGGACAATGTGCATGACACAACGGGTCACATACAGGTATGGGATGGGCACTGGCTACGGTGCAACATATTTGCACTAGCAGGTATGTGTATGTCATCATCCATGTGATGCCTCCATCTGAAATTGATGTCCTTGTACAGTAGTAGACTATCAACCTACTGCTCCATGTCTGTATTATATGATGTGTGATGATTTTCATATGACTTGCAAGTATTTTCATAACTTTTAAATACTTTAAATTTATTTACAAGTTTCAAGTTATATTAAAATTTAACTTTTTAATTTTATTGTATTTTATTTATTTATTCTAATGTAAAAAAATGTTTAATTTTAAATATAAAAAAAATTGTTAATTTTTTAAAACTTAAATGTATAATTTAATATTAAAAAATAATTAATTAATAAAATTAAGAAAATATAGAATGAACATTTCAATTTATATATTGAAAATATTAATTAAATAATTATAAAAATAAAAATAAGATAAGTGAATAAAAATACTTAGATTTGTAAAATCTTTTATATGATAAATTTAATTGGAAATTAAATATTCTAAATATTCAATTTTGTTAATTAAATGTAATACTTAAAAGTTATAAAAGAAGATAAAATCAAAAAATTAAAAAAAAATCAAATTTTAATACTAAAAATCAAACTACACAAAATATTTTAGAATAAATCTTAATATAAAAATTAAAGTCTATAATACTTCTAAATTCTACTATAAAACACACAAAAATCTTATTTTTAAATTTTATATAAAACTTTAAAACTTCCATTAAAATAATATTTTAAAGTATTTTATGATATGGTTTATAAATGTTATTATATGATCTTAAGGTATTTTAATAAATTTCATATTAGGGTTAGATTTGATGTTAGTTAAGGTTACAATTTAGGCATATTTCAAATTTGATATTAAAATTGTTATATTTAAGCTAATATAAGTTGAATAAAACATAAATAATTAAGTTTATTAAATGTTCTAAGGTAAATTTAAATCTAATTAAATATTATTAAATATAAAAATTTGATAATATATACAACAATTTAAAAATCTATTTTAAATATATTTATACAATAAAAAAATAATAGTAATAAAATTACATATATATTTTTAATTTTATAAGAAACACTTTGATTTAAAAAGTTTAAAATATACATTAATAAAGAACCTTAAAAGGTGGATTGTTTAAAGTTATTATCATATAATGTGACATAATATGGACTGACAATCTGCTACTGTACGTAGGACGTCAATTTCAATGGAGTTATCACATAGATGATACCATACACATACTGGCCGGTGCAAATATGTCACACCGTAGCCAGTTCTGTATGGGATGGGGGATGGTATGAGGCACACATATATGCATTCCCCTCACATTTTTGTTTACCTTTTATCCATTCCCCAGAATAGGTACCTTATCCATACATTTTTATTCCACTTGAAAATTCTGTCAGATCTTGTACTTGAATGACACTCTCTTAATAGATAGTCCCGATATTTTTGTTAAAAATGTTAGAAAGTTTTAAATAAACTTATTTGAAAGATAAAATGTACTTTAAAAAAAAAAATTAAAATTTTTTATATATCTTTTATGAATTCATATATTAATTACAATTTTTTTTTTTTAAAATATAGTTAAATAACATAGGCTTTAAATGTCTTTTATGAAATAAAATATTATTATTTTAAAATATATTGATAAGTAGGATTCAATATTTTTAATAATGACTAGCAATGGAAGATAATGGATTTAATCTTTGTTATAATTGCATTTCTTTACTTCAGCTTCCATGGCTTTCTAAGAAGCTATGGACTTCTTTCCTTCCTTCTCTCTCTGATTGCAAAAACTTCCACCAAGGTAGCCCTGATCCCCTCATCCTAAACTTGGACACCTTCATCTTTTGTTCTTTTGAGATGCCTTCACATTCAAAATGATTCTCTATCCCTTCTATCCATTACATCAGTAGATCTGGGCTCTATTTTTTCACTAAACAATGGAACTCCTTCTACTGCCTTCCCTCCTAATACCTTGATTTATTTAAGGAAGGGTTCCTCCTGCAATGGTGGATCTAGTTCAAGTGCTTCATTCTCAATGGCTATTGAGTTGCCCTTGTCATCACCATGTTTCAGTCTTTCACTCGTCTTATCAGCCTTTTTTGCCACTTCATCGAGTTTACTCTTCATAGCTTCTAGAGTCTCATTGAGGACCTTTTTCTCCTCCTTTTTCTATCACGTCCTTTTCCAACTCAACATTAGTCACCATGGTTATTTCACCCATGAACTCAAATATGCACAATATTCTAGCCCAAATCTTTTAGGGCTCAAGTACCAATTTAGTCAGATGTTTCCACTCAAACTCTACTAATTAGTGTTTCTGAACTCTAGACCTTATTGTTTAGGCCTTCTTCTATGACTACTTTACTACTCCTTAGGGTTCACTCTAGAAACCCTGCAAGTTAGGAGACTCCAAACTATCTCATAGCCCAAAGAAAATTCCCTACCAAGTCCAATTCTTTAGCTCTTCCTCTTGAAGCACAAGTCTGATTCCTCTCCAAGTCCTCTAAGATACAATCTTGGCTTTCCCATGGATGGATGGGTGTTCAAAAACTTTTTTTCTACACTCTTGTAAAGGTTTTTCTCACTCCAACACTGGGTTTCTACTTGATATCTATAAATTCCTAGAATATAGGGCTATAAGACCTAGTTACAATTAGGCCTCCAAAACTAGGTTTTTGACAATTTCTACAAACTTTTCTTAAAAGCTTCCAACACCAATCACCATCTTGATACCCTTTTCGATAAACCTTAATATCTTGTAGCTCTAAGGTTTCCAACATATCTGTACAACCCTAACTCCACTTGTCCCAAAAAAAAATGAAGTCAACCAATTTTAGGCATGGGTTTGAATCTTGTTTATTGAAACCCCAATCTCCTTAGTCACACTTCCACTAGTGTCTAAAACCTACCATGAGCACATCAACTTCAACCTTCATGCCCACAAATCCATCGAAGCTCTTTAAAAGAAACTATGATGGCTCTTGCTCCTTTCCGGGACCCTGCTATCTTGCCTAGACCAAAAGTTTAAAAATATAAAACCTTCTTCCCCAACCACCAAAATGGATAGGTAAATTATACATTGAGTGCACTCCCATGTTCCAATAGATTGTAATGAATCCACTATGAGATTTCATGAGAGAAGCATTTTACTCTCCCTAGTCCTATTAAGACTAGTGAACTATATAAGTACGAAACATTCTAATAGGTATTCCAGGTTTTAACTCTTTTAACATTGTAACTTTAATAGAATTATGTAAATCTCCCAACACAATACTCACTTCATTGTGATGAAAAAATCCTTTAACAAAGGTGGAACCTAGTAGTTCTTTAATCCTTTAGCAAGGTAGACCCTTCATAGGATAGATCATCAAAAGTAATAAAACCATTGTGTTAGGATTAAACCATGGACAGACATAACAATTACAAGTGAATATAAATAATATTAGGAAATAATAAATCACACAAAAAAGAACACACGACACTAAGATTTAACATGGTTCACCCAATCCTTGGGCTACGTCCACCAAACAACAAGTCCAATATTATTATGATCCAGTGATTACAACCTAATTACAGTATATAATCTCTTACATCTCATTACCACCGCAAGAAGAAATTCTCACATCACACCTTATGGAAATATCCCTGACCCTAAGCCCTTTTATACAAGTAGTTTTTTCATTTTAGGTTTATATTTAATTACACCATGTTAGCAAAAAAAATTACCAGTAAAATAGGGATGATGCCCCAAACCCCAAAGAATTATGAATTATGTATAGTACTTCCCTATTCAGTCACTACACATTAAAAATCTCCCACTTGGGGACTAATTAGGATCCACACTAGGCAACAATCTCCCACTTGGGGATTGATCTTATAGCAATATCGCTACCACATGGGGCTCCCACTAGATCAAACCACCCTGAACTCTATTGCTCTTTAATTCTATTCAGTCTAGAAGACCAACCGAAGTTGGAGAGGAGTTTAGCTTCTCCCTTGTCACTAACTTGGTAAACATATATGTTGGATTTTCATTTGTATGTATCTTTTCTAGCTTTAACTTTCCACCATCCAAAACTGACCAAATGAAATGGTACCACAATTGTATGTGTTTTGTCTTTGTATGCAAAGCATAATTCTTCGCAAGATGAATGACACTCTAACTATTTGTAAACAAATAATTATCCTTCTGTGGATGTCTTGATTCTTACAAGAAGAATTGAAGCCATATAACCTCCTTGACTACCCCTATAGCAACAACTTACTCTAACTCTATAGTGGATAAAAAATTCACCTTCTATAACCTAGGAACCCAACTCACTGTTGCCCCACCAGTAATAAGTACATAACTTGTAGTACTCCGCCTAGTATCAATATCCCTTGGAAAATATGAGTCAACATAGCCTTGTAAATTAGTATTAGGGCCGCCAATTTATATAAATACTTACTGGATGTTCCTCTCAAATATCTGAGAATCCATTTAACTATATTCTAATGCTCAAGCCCTGGATGACTCATATACCTGCTAACAACTCTCACTACATGTGCAATATTTGGCCTAGTACATACCATAGCATACATCAAGCTTCCTATAACTGAATCATAAGGAACCTTAGACATCTTATCCTCCTCTTCTTGTGCCTTTAGATATGTCTCCTTAGTCAACTTCAAATGACTAGGTAACGGTGTGCTGACAGCTTTAGCATTCTCCATAGGGAAATGTTGCAACACCTTTGCAATATAATCAGCCTGAGATAAAGTTAAATTTCTATTCTTCCTATATTTTCAAATTTTCATACCAAGGATTTTCTTTTCTACCCCCAAATTCTTCATAGGAAATGCATGTGCTAACTGGCGTTTGAACCCCTTAATGTGATCCATGTTAGACCTAGCTACAAGCATATCATCAACATATAAACATAAAATAATGTAGATGTCACAATCCAACCTCTTAAAATAAACACAATGGTCTAAATGGAACCTACTATATACATGCTCATGCATTAAATTATCAAATTTCAAATACCATTGCTAAGGTGCTTGCTTCAAGCAATATACACTTTTCTTCAATCTATACATTAAGTTCTCCTTACCTATGACCTCAAATCCCTGTGGTTGTGCCATATATATCTCTTCATCCAAATCAATATGAAGAAATGTTTTTTTAACATTGAGTTTCTCCAAATGCAAATATTCGGTAGCCACAATACTTAAAATAGTACATATAGAAGTCATTTTAACAACATGATAAAGTATCTCATCAAAATTGATGTCCTTTTTATGTGCAAATCCTTTGAAAACTAACTTGGTTTTAAATCTTTTCTTACCTCCATCCTCTTCTTTCAACCTATAAACCCATTTATTATGTGAAGTCCTTTTACCTGCAGGCAACATGCATAATTCCCATGTCTTATGTTTCAGCGAAGAGTCCATTTCATCTTTCATTGCAGACTCCCAATGAATCTTAGTATCCACTTACACAACTTCATCATAACATTCAGGTTCACCAACATCTATTAGTAAAATAGAGTACAAAGAGGGAGAAAATTTTCTCGACATCTACTTAGCCTTGTTGACCATCTAACATTCACTGTGGTGTGTGGTATTTTTTGTTGTGATTGTTGCAGATCATGATGAATTACTAGAACATCATCTTTTGGAGTATCATCCAACTCTACATAATCATCTTCTTTCTTCCCATGTTGCTGCAACAGATCTTTGTACAACACTGTCTCATTGAATATGACATCTTTTCTTCTTACAATTTTATGATTTTAAAAATCCCAAAGGGTATAACTAAATTCATCAATGCCATATCCAAAAAATACACATTTCTTTCACTTAGCTTCCAGCTTGATTCTATTTTCAGAATCAACATATGCAAATGTTTCACAATTGAAGGTTTTGATAAAAGAATAACTTGCCCTCTTACCAGTCCATGCTTCCTCTGGAATACCACATCCCAAAGGAGTAGAGGGACCTCTATTAATCAAATATACAACAATATTGACAACCTCTACCCACATGTTTAAGGGTAACCCAACATGCAACCTCATGCTCCATGCATGCTCCAATATCATCCTATTAATGCATTCAACCACTCCATTTTCCTCTGGAGTCCTTGGAAACTTTTTTTATCTACAAATACCACTAGTTGAGCAATAATCTTCAAATTCATGACTACAAAACTCACCACCATTATTAGATCCAAGACATTTTAATTTCTTACCAGTCTCATTTTCAACGAAGCATTTTTATTTATTAAAAGTTTGAAATCCATTACATTTCTATCTAAGGAAATAAACCCATACTTTTCCAGTTGCATCATCAATAAATGTAACATAATAATGAGAGCTTCCAAGGGAAGATACCTAATTTTGTCTACATACATATGTATGCATAAGCTCTAATTTCTCATTTTTCTTTTCCTTCTGAGTCTTCACCAAACTCACTCTCTATTATTTTCCATACGTGCAAAACTTTCATAGAAATCCATATTGACACATTTCAGACTTGGTAAAAATTTCTTTGAATGAAGTAATTTCATGCCCTTCTCACTCATGTGCACAAGTCTATAGTGCCACAACCCCAAGTATCAAAATCTAAAATAGTTATTTGTTCTCCCTGCTCAACTATAGCAACTGTTCCTGAACATTTATTTTCTCTAAAAGAATTAAAATATAAGGAACATTATAACCTATACAAAGATATAAGGTTCCTACTTTCACACCTTTTGCTACTAGAAGGGAACCTTTTGAAACCTTCTAGTTTTTATCATTAAAAGTAACTACACAACCCTGATCACCGAGGTGCCCTACTGAGATTAAATTCCTACTCAGCCTTGGAACATGTCTTAACTCATGTAGTAGCCAATGATTCCTATTCTGTAACTTAATCTTAACTTTTCCCTTTCCAATGATCTAATAGGGTTCATTATCCCCCAAATAAGCAAGCCCAAAATCCCCTTGGACATAATCAATAAAATAGCCTTTGTGAGGTGTAGCATGAAATGAAGCCTCAAAACCTAAAACCCATGAATCATCAACACTTTCTAAAGACAGAAGAAAAGTATCATCTTCAGATTTGTTACTTACCACATTTGCATCCTTGTTCCCTTCTAGTTTACCTCATCCAATTTTCTTTCGAGTCAAATAATTTTTATTTTTATACCCTAGTTTCCCATAGTACCAACAATCTCTTAGTCCTCTGGATTGAGATCTCTTCCCCTTCAACTTTCCTCCTAATTTCCCATTTTTTCCAAAATTATTTCATCTCTTAGTCATTCTACCTCTACTGTGTGCATTTAAAGTACTTCCTAATGTAGATCCACTTCAGGTTTTCCTACGAGTTTCCTGACTTGGAATAATACTGATCACACCATCATATTTTAGGGTATTAGATCAAGAAATGGAATTTCTCACAACCATTACCAAGTCATTCCAACTTTCAAGCAAAGAACACAAAATTAATAGAGCCCTAATTTATTCATCAAATCTAATTACCATAGAATATAACTGACTAGTATCAATATTAAACTCATTTAAATGATCCACGATAGATCCACCTTCTACCATCTTCATATTAAATAAATGCTTCATGAGAAATACCTTATTTGAAGTAGAGGGCTTTTCATACAATTTCACTAGGGTTTCCATCAGCTCTATTGTCATCTTTTCTTTTGTAATGTTAAATTTTATCGATGGTTTCAAGCATAATCAAATGTTTCCAAGTTCCTTTCTATCTAAAATATCCCAATCCTCATTTCTCATAATTCCCTGATTCTTGGTTTTTCCTTCCAATGGCTTCCATAAATCCTTCTAATAGAGATTTTCCTGCATTCACATTTTTCATAACTAAAAATTATGCCCATTAAACTTATCAATCCTTAGTTTACACTCATTTGCCATCGCTTCCACTCAGCCCTGCTCAGTTGTGAAACTTTCCTATAGAGGATAACTGAAAAACAACAACCTCACTCTGATACCACTTGTTATGATCAAAAATAACAATTACATGCAAATATAAACAATATCAGGAAATATTAAATCACATAAGAAGGAAAACAAGACACCAAGATTTAAGGTGGTTCACCCAATCCCTAGGCTATGTCCACCAAACATTAAGCCCAATATTATTATGATCCAATAATTACAACCTAATTATAATATGTAATCCCTTACAGCTCAATACCAATGCAAGAAGAAATTTTCACATCACACCTTATGGAAAAATCCTTAACCCTAAGTTATTTTATACAAGTATTTTTCTACTTTAGGGTTATAGTTAATTATAATATGTTGGCCTAAAAAAATTACCGATAAAATAGGTGTGATGCCCCAAACCCCAAATAATTATGAAGTATGTATAGTACTTCCCTGATAAGTCACAACAAACTAACACATTGTAGTCATAACATCCACAATTTTATTGCTATAGTAGTAAAGATTTTATGGGTGTCATCCCCACCGCAATTTTACCTTCACCTTGGAGATTTTTTGCATTAGCAAATTTGTGTGTTGATGTGTTATGTGTTTATGAGTTTACATTCATGAAGTTAGAAGGTAGATTTGATATTATGTTAATGAGAATGATTGCATTGATATGAGATGGATGTCTAAATGAGGGATTTATGTCGTGATATCAATATGTTTCATGTATGAAGTGAAAGAGTTTTTATAGATCCCGATTCACCCCCCACCTCAGTATCACACTTTCCCTATTAGATTTCCAAAACTGAAGTCTCCTTCTTAAACTAAAAGATAATCCCCAACATTATCATCATTGTCTAAAGAAGTATAGTGATACCCATAAGGGTCTTGTATAAATTGAATGTAATGGATCTTATCCCAATAGAGGGTGGGGATCATCATGGATTCTATCAATGTTGTCTCTATCCAACTTGGACAATATTTATTTCCTCCTATCCTAAATTAAGTTAATAACATCATTTGATGATAAAATTGACTATTATGAATAGTATGATTGATTAAATGAGTAGTAATATTGACTAACCCTAAAAGGGAAAATTATAAGGTGGCATATTTCTTAGGCAAAGAAGAGATGTCATCCCTAAAGATTACATCCCCATTGTACACCACTTGCAAACTATTCCCCCTCGTTTAGTTCTCCACCTTTCTTTCCTTTACCTTATTTTAAATGGAATTGATGAATAAATTGGTCATCCTCTAGAATTTCCTTGATACACATGGATAGGTCCTCAAGGTTTTGATTTATATGGCACTAGTTAGCCTTCATATTTGCCAAGATATTAATAATTTCCATTTTTACATCCTCGAAGTGAGTCTTGATCCTTCACTCATTAATTTGATCCTCAATTATCCTACTATTGTTAAATTTTGGGAAAAGTTGCCAAAAAAATCTTATTAACTATCATCACCTTTTTTCTTAGTCCAATATATCACCTTATTTTATACTTAATAAATGATCTCTAATCCAATAATTTTTCTTATTTATAGTTGGAGGATAAGCCATTTACACATAGTATTGTTTTTATTTTTTAAGAAAAACATAGAGATCCTCAAACTTTATGCCCAAGGTACCTAATTCATAAGTACCTCAAAAGGTTTTGGTTTTTCTTGATGGGTGAAATTTTAGGGAATATTTGTGCCACAAACATAGGTGATATAGAAATTATAGGAAGGTGGAAAGATAGACAAGACAAAGGAATTATTAATGGATATTTTGGAAGTCCACACTAACTTTTTAGACCACATAGAGGAATATTCTTCACAAATATCAAGTGTGTCATTCTTTAGCTACTCGAAACCCAAAGCAATATATATATTTTATTTCTGATGGGATTGATATAGTTTGTGTATGAGGAGAGAGGAATAGCAATTTCTTTGGAAGATGGTTGAATAAGGGTAAAAATATGATAAACATGCTTATTAAAAATGGAAGAAGAAGGGCTCCCTTAAGGTGTGATATCTACAAATATAGAATAAGGCTCTAGTCAAGGGGAATCTTATCTTTACTTTTAGATTTATCGAAAAACTTACTAAAAGAAGAAAATAACTAGAAAGTGAAATTTAACTTTACACCTCTATGAAAGAAATTTATTATAGTAAATACATGGGAATAGAAACACTTGAATCTACCCTTGAGTATGATGACCTCGATAAGAATTTAATCAAATTGATCTCTATTCGCTGGGAAACTCTTCTTTTTTGAAGTCATTTACAACCTTGACATTTTTCACCAAGGTTTAGGAACCCTTTGAAATCCTCCTTGTAGATGGCCTTTAAATTTTGAGGTATTTCTTTAGCCTCCATGATGAGACTCATCACAATTGTGATAATTTTTTCTAAAACCATTAATCAGACACCTTGAATACAAACCATACCATACACTTAGGACTCAAAAAAATTCCATGGTGAGCCAGGATTACAACCCTTCCGAACCTTAATGTAAGTATCAATATGGTTATTCAAAGTAATTTTCCATATTTTCAAACTATTTCTATGCTCCTTGAAATAATGTGACTCTATTATGAATGTCAAACACTCCCCACCAAATGCACTCCCAACTTCAACTAAAAAATGGAGCCACAGCAAAAAAATCAAACCCTACAAGAAGTGTGTGATCACAAATATTTTTAGAGAAAATTAAATATAAAACTAAAGAAAAAGAGAAAATCCAAATCTTGAGCTCCAAGGTAAGTGTTGATCCTTTCTTTTCATCATCAAGTTGATATTTGATCTCATTATTTCCTAAATTAGAAGTATCTTTAATGATTTTTGCACTATTGACATGGGGAGAAAATTAACTTCATTCCAAAAATTAATAGAAATATTGTAGTGAGCCAATTAGTGGATCTAATCCCCTCTTGCTAGGTACGAATGAAAACAGGAATTACCCATTGACCCTAGGAGTTTGGAAATATTTTGAATGAAAGTATTGTATTCCATCAATGCATGCATTTTCCTATTAGAGGCCTGCACAGCCTATTTTCATCAACTTCCTCTAAAATCTTATGATAACTACAACTAACGTCTAGCTCCACCCTATGAAAAATGGCAAGGACTTTAGTAACATGGGTGGTCTAGGGCCTTAGGCTCATAGTGAATGAAATTAAGATGCACCAAGAATGTTTCACACAATCCCATACCTACCCACTTGACCTCAATTACCAATCGATGAGCCATCTGAATTTATTTTCCCATTCTAGATTAGATGGGACCATTTACCAAGTTTCTTAGCCTAGCCGTGAGACCTATACTTGAGAAGAGAGTTGGAAAGACACACACTTTTCGCTATATCACAATCGTTAGAAGGGGGATGATTATGATTGAAATGTTAAATATTTATCATAATTTCCTTCATATTATTCATAGTGGAGTAAAATAGGGCCTTCTCAAAGATATATTTATTCTGAAATATCTAATTATCCCTCTCTTCCCAAAGGGACCAATTGGCATAAATAAGAAAATTTCACCACAATTATTTAGTGAGAAGATGAGAGAGGGTGGTGGGGACAACATATATTGTACTTTTGTTAATACATGATTTTAGATTCAAATTTGATATCTACTCACTTTGAAGAATGATTTATTGCACATTATTTAGTGATCATTTTACTTTAAGTGTATGATAATATACAAGAGTTTTTGGAAATATTTTACAAGTCAATGATTTTACATTAATCAAAGGTTGGTTTGTTTACACTCAATTATGAGAGTATATAATTTTATTATTTATTCTAATTACTTATTATTATTATTTTTTTATGTGTTTGATTATAAAGGTATTGAGGAAGACTTACTAAAGAGGTTTCATATTGCAATACTGGAGACTTCTCTAATGACAATGTACTTTCTAGGAGCACAAGAAATACCTAATTTATCATAGTTCCTAGCCATGTTAGGCATTTTGATTCTTTATTATTTAACTTCTTATGTCAAGCTACCACAATATGATTTTTGATGGAAGGTTTCTCTACTTGTACAGTTATTCAATATTGTAAATTGTTTTTGATTAAGCCTAAAATAGGTTTTTTATAGGGGACCCAAAACCCCAAAAGTTTTACATTAAAAATAAAGCATTCAATCTTGAAGAAAATAGTGTTTTGACCAATAAACACACCCAAAACCACAATTAACCAAACCTTGCAAAAACCAACACTAAAAACTAGATGACGAAAAAATAGCTAACTACCTAGCAAAAACATGACAAATAAAATCAATAAAAAGACAAAGATGAAGGAAAGCGCCTTAGGTCAGATATTTGACCTTTTCTTTCAACTCCTTTTGAATCCCTTTAATGTACTTTATGACCTTCTTTATGTTGTTTTGGTCAATCTGAACCTCCATCTTCTATTTCTTTTTTGTATTGAAGTGCTCTTTTTTCCAGCTCCATCCTTTTCATCATCCTTTTCTAGTTAGTCTAGATCTAGCACCAAGTTAATTTTCTTACCCTTATTCATGATATTTAGAACCCATTTTAAGCAATCAACTGAAGAGTCGAGAAAACCCTAACACTTTGCAAGCACATCCTTTGTACTCTTCTCCATCTGGACAATCTTGTTTCCCAAAGCATCCGAGGTCTCCTGATTCCCTTGCTCCTCTTTCTTGTTTTCCTTTTAAATTATTGGCCAACATTATAGATTTTTGGCCATGCTTTATCCTTGACTACTAATTGCTTAATTTTTCTATATTGAAGTAATGGGTGCAAAATTATAATTCTACAAAATTGTGAAAAGATGCTTGATCTATTTTCTTATGAGCTCTTTTTGTGGTGCCACAAATTTATAAGAAATTGGAAGTTTGAAAGAATTATAAAATTTTAAATTTGTAACTTGTATTTTCACTTTGAATGGAGAGTTATGCCTTGGAATGAAATTTTTACAAATTTTATGGAATCACTACCTTTACCTTTTACATCATTACAAAACTGATATTGAATTCTTATTTTCTCCAAAACCATAAAATGATGTTGGGGCCAATTTTTCCTTAACAAAAAGTAAGGGAATCGATAGTCTTACAATATGTTAAATAAAAAACCACATTGTACAATTTTTCTTTCTTATTACTCATTTTTTATTCCTATACATTTTTTTCAGTTTGGATATAATATAATTTTGTGAATGTGATGTTTTAAAAAAAAAGTTTATTTGAAAACATTTTTTGGCAAAACTTCGCTACAAAATTTGGAGCTCTTATACTTAAAGTGCATTATTGAAAGAAATAATCTATTTCTAAAAATGTACTTTGGGGATGATTGAGAATTGGGAAATCAATCAAGGCAGGTTGTGTTGATAGTAGCTAAGTGTGATGTAATAAAAAGACATACAATCACCAAGTATATAGAGGAGGAATAAATAGTTATATGGATTTTCATTTCAAGCATGCCAAGGAAAAGAATCAATTTCATTGGTTAAATGAAGGAGAAATCAGTAAGCTTTGAAGTGGTGGCAATGAGATTTTTTTATATGTGAATTATGTCTAGCGAATTTTCATTGTGATATATTAGCATCTGTAAGATTACAATATTAGATTAAGATTTTGAAGAAAGTAATCTTAAAATATTACATAATTTCATATATTGGAAGAATATGTAAAACATAAATTTATTAAAAAATATTTAAAATTGGCATTTTCTAATCGTATAGAATAATATACACTAATAATAATTTTATAAAATGTGAACAGATTTAATGACCATTGATCTATTTTTTCGAACTTTTCTTAAATCTCTTTTAGCTTAATTTTTTAGTTTTAAAAAAGTACAGGATTTCAAACAAAAAAATAATTTACTATTGAAAATTGTTATCAATGTTTGACTTTTAAATATATGTGCTTAGAATACAATAAACTATTTGAGGAGATTGAAGCTTCATGCTATCAAAATTGAAAAATAGAGTTGTAGAAACTTAGATCAATGGCCAGAAAGAGTTTTTAAAAGAAATATGGTCAATCATATAACATTTTTTTTTATTGTAAAGGATATATATATATATATATATATATATTCAAAAAATTATAGATATTTTACTTAATAATAAAAAATAATATTAATTTTTATATTTAAAAGCAGTCAAAATGGGTAACTCAAGGACCACAAAAGAATAAAGAAGTTGAAAATCTGCCAAAAGTCAAAATAAAATCAAATAAATAAATTTTTTTTTCATTATTATTATACTATTTGTAAGCTTATAATTTTCCACATTATGAATGGAAAATTATTATTATTTTAGACGTCTTAGATCTATATTTTTATTCCTTGAACTTTTTATAACAAGAGACACAATGCATCAAAGTTCCTACCAATAATTCAAAAAGAAGGGAAATGGAAATTTATAAGTAGAAAGGAAGGATATGAAGAGAGAGCTAAGAAAGAGAATGATATGTTATTATATGGACAATTAAAGGTAGAATGATAGAGAGAGTTGAAGGGAATTTTAAAAATATTAATAATTATATTATTTTAAAAATATATAAATAACAATAGAAATTATATTATATGAATGAACTAGTCATTTCTACTAATTCAGTTATAACTTGAAATATTTGATTGAAAAAGATAAATTGTTGATTACTTAATTCAAACTACCAAAATATCTAATTAGTTTGAAGGGTAGTATTGGTTTTTCAATTTGTAAAATGGTAATAAAAAATTAGAATAAGATTGTAAAATAGTAGCTAGAAAATTATAGTGTAAGCTTAAAGAAATAACATTTTACAAATGATAAAAATAAACATCAATGTAAAACTAATCAATATATTTAAAATAAGAAAAGTAAAACATTTAACTCTATATGTAGAAAAATAGATAGTGATAAATAATATTGATTAGACATTCATTTGTGAGGTGGAAGATAAAAATGATTTTTTTTTGAAAAGTTAATCCACTTGTCACAAGTGTGAAAAAGGTAAAGTTGTAATTAATGCATTCATTAATGCATGATAGACTTGTTACAAAATATTTGTATTTTCTTACAGATGACAAAAAAAAACATCAATGTAAAATTTGAAAAGTTAAACCACTTGTCACAAATGTGGAAAAGATAAAGTTGTAATTAATGCATTCATTAATGCATGATAGACTTGTTAGAAAATGTTTATATTTTTGTTGAAAAGAATTGAATTTTCTCGATCTTTTAAATCCCCATCAATTAAATTGAAAAAATTGAATTGAATAATTCCAATACTTCCTAGCAACTAATAATATGGGGTCGAGATAAACAGCGCCCTATTTTGGATGCACCTCCTACAAGCATTTGACTACAACCTTAACCCACATGATGAGAGAGTGAAGGTGGGCCCACACTCACAACTATGTGTGGCTCGAGATGTCCATCGTTTGAACAAGAAAGTGAGATATAGCGTAGGTTGCAGTTTCCTGTCCATTCTCTTTAATTCACGTGGTCTTCAATGTACATAGAGTTTCATCACCATTGGCCATCTTTAACACGTTAAAGGTGTCAATGACAGAACAAAAGATGCAACTCTTATTGCTGAGGATTATTTCTAGTAGCCTGTTTCTATATTTTTGAACAAGAAAATTAGGAGCCTTAAAACCAGCAATTATGCGTTGCCCTAGTCTACCTTTCTTTTGTTGCATTCTTACCTGTTCACTATTACTTCTGCCCTGTGCTCCCCTTTTGCAAGATGACTTAATTCTTTTTAAAATAAAAGAGGAAGATTGGGAGGAGATCCTTTGAGTGATTGGAATGAATCTAACCAAAATCCATGTGGTTGGATTGGAATCACTTGTGATGCATTTAATAGCATTACCAAAGTTGATCTAACTAATTCTTTTATTTCAGGCAACTTGACATTTGCTATATGCAGCCTTGCTAATCTATGTAACAGGCCCAAAGAATGTGAAACTGAAAATATAAAATGAAAGAGCAAAAATATAAAATGTTGAAACTATTGATTCAAATTTTCTAGATACATTTGAAAACATACAAAATTGAAACTAACAATGATATGAATGATACTGAATATTATACTGGAATAATATTAATATTTACATTGATATCTGAGCATCTTTATATAGTCTTATTTTCTCTTATAGCAACTACTTACAGGAATAACTTCCCACAACTATATATTGAACTAATTTTATTTATCTAATCTAAACATAGAAACTAACCTAATTAATGTAATAAATTTAACATTCCCCCTTATTACATTAATTCAACAATCTAACATTCTCACTTATTATAAACTAACCTAACCTAATTAATGTAATAATTCCAACATTCCACCCTTATTACATTAATCGAATAAAAGTGAAAAGCCTTCACCAATATTATTCCTATAGAAACTTTGATGAAGCTCCTTCACCAATCTTTGAAAGTAGTCTCCCTCTTTGCAACTTCAAATTGCAAATCCTAATCCTGAAGTTGCCCTCCTATCCTAATATCCCAACTTTAGACTATAAATCTTGAAGTTGACCTCACAATAACATTGTTTCCACCTCCCTTACACAACAAGACATGGTTCCTCCACAATTTCACATTTTCATGCAGTGTACCTGATGCTTCCTTTGTGTTGCACATGAGATGCCTTTCCTTCGAAAGTCCACATCTCCTCCAAGTGTGTCTAATGCCTCCTTAAGTGTCGTAGACACAATCACCATTAACATATGGACGTCTTTCCTCTGAAAGTCAACATCTCCTTTGAGTGTCTCTAATGCCATTCTTCAAATCCTGCCCCTCCCCAGTTCATAGAAGGACAATCACGTAGCCAAGCTCCCTCAGGGACACAAATAGGTGCTTCCCATGCAATAATCATCTATGTGCGAGAAGCTAGCTAGAGATGATAAGAATCCTCCAACCTCCATTGCCTCCAGCCTTCTATTTTATTCACAACAAATAGGGTCTACTCATCCAAAATCTATTAAAAGCACTCTTCTCCCCATTGATTAACCTACTCTGATACCACTGTAACAGGCCCAAAGAATGTGAAACTGAAAATATAAAATGAAAGAGCAAAAATATAAAATGCTGAAACTATTGATTCAGATTTTCTAGATACATTTGAAAACATACAGAATTGAAACTATCAATGATATGAATGATACTGAATATTATACTGGAATGATATTAATATTTACATTGATATCTAAACATCTTTATATAGTCTTATTTTCCCTAACAGCAATTATTTTCCCTTACAACTACTTATGAGAATAACTTCTCACAATTATATATTAAACTAATTTTATTTATCTAATCTAAACATAAAAACTAACCTAATTAATGTAATAAATCTAACAATCTAACCGTGTTGATTCTCCATACAATGGATTCAGCGGTCCCTTCCCAAACGGCCTCTTGCGTTGCAAGCGTTTCAGGGAGCTCGACTTGTCTGGCAACAATTTTTCAGGAACGCTGCCCAGTCGTATATTCGAATTGAGCGAGTTGAGAAAATTGAATTTGGGTGTTAATAGTTTGAGTGGCCCCATTCCTCCGGCCTTGGCAATGCTGCCAAACCTAAAAGTACTCCACCTCGACGGAAATAGATTCAATGGGACATTCGATGTTCTTGAGAATTTGAAGTCTGTGGTGAAATTCACAATTGGCTATAATCCTCTGCTTCCGGGGACGGTACCGAGATGGCTCGGGCATTCAAGGCAGCTGCAGGAATTACATCTACAGGAGTGTAATCTTGTAGGCGAAATCCCGGATATCTTCGGCAATTTGACAGAGCTGGAGTTGTTGGATATGTCGCAGAATCATCTACAGGGTAATATTCCGAGCAATCTAATGGATCTCAGAAGCTTGAGAGAACTTCGTCTCAACAGCAATAATTTGTCTGGTCAAATTCCATGAAGAATTATGGATCTTTCTAGTTTGCAAGCAATAGATCTCTCTCACAATGATTTGTCTGGGCAAATTCCTGCAAACATCCATCAACTGAGGATATTAACCTATTTGGGTCTTTGCGAAAATGCATTGACGGGACGCATTCCTTCCGAATTACGATGGGACTCGCTGATTTCTTTCAATATATCCAGCAATAACTTGTCTGGTTGTGTTCCTGACGAGCTAGACAGAGAAAAATACATGGAAATGGTACTTCCTAACCCAAGGCTTTGCGGAGGTCAGAATTTGCCGCTTCCTCCGTGCTCCACTCCACACAAGATCACCAGACTAGCTATCATTCTAGTGGCACCTTTATTCATTGTAGTCGTGGCTTTGAGCTCAATCTGTCTTTGTCGTTGGTCTCGCAGGAAGCCAACTGAAACACCATCGTGGAAGAAGACATCGTTCATTTCGACAGAAATGGATGAGTCATACATCCTCGGCAATTTGAAGGAGAGTAACTTTATTGTTACTGGAAGTGCCGGGAAGATTTATAAGGTCATTCTGCAGACCGGGCAAGTGGTGGCCGTAAAGAAGATCCAGATCAGGGGCAAACTAACATCAGGAAATTTTGGGGAAATCGTGAGCAGGAAGAGAATAAAATTGGGGATCTCGAAGTGGATATAATGGGACTTATCCGTCATACCAACATCATAAAGCTCATCTGTTGCATTTCAAGTGAAGAGTCCAATTTCAAGCTGCTGGTCTACGAGTTCATGCCCAACGGCAGCTTGTTTGACTTTATCCATGGAAACCCATTATCAAAAATGGCCTTGCAATGGCCGACGCGATATAATATCGCTCTTGGCGCAGTTCGTGGACTCAGTTATATGCATCATGATTGCTCGCCTCTAATGTTACACAGGGATGTGAAATCCAGTAACATCTTGCTCGATGTGGACTTTGAAGCTAAAATTGCAGATTTTGGCATATCCAGAGTGCTTGAGAGGCTGGGCGATGAGTATATGGGGTCTGGTTATGTAGGATCCCACGGGTATATAGCCCCAGGTTTGGTTTTATCTCCGCTCGTCATTGTTGATATGATAAATATTCTTATTAAAAGTTGAGTGCCTTTAACATTATAAATTTTGTATGTGCAGAGTATGGGCATGGATTGAAAGTGGGAAAGAAAAGTGACGTATACAGTTTCGGAGTGGTATTGTTGGAGTTGGTAAGTCGTATGAAGGCTACTGATGCATACGGTGAAGGAGTAGAGATAGTGCAGTGGATCCGCAACACAATAACAATAACAATGGGCGGTGGAGAGGCGGCAGCGTTGGATTGCCGAGTAAAGGAAGAAAGGTGCATAGAACAAATGTTGCGAGTGTTGAGGGTGGGACTAGCATGCACAAATGGGAACCCCAAACGCAGGCCTTCCATGAGGGCTGTGGTGGAGATGTTGGAATGAGTAAGTGCTATAGTTGTTAGTAAATTGTTCAATATTGATTCTTGTTTCTGGTACATTATGCCTGCCTTCGGTGTCATTATTTCTGCAGGCGAAGAAGGATTGCAGAGCAAGTACGAATTTCTCGGATATCTCGCCATTTCATGAGATCGACAACGAAACAGATGATTAGGATTTCTAGAATCCTCCGAGTCAATATTGCTGGATTTCTTAATGTTAAACATTTTGATTATTTTTATTAGTTAGTGCCATGGGCACGCATTCATTGAAATGCCACTCTTTGTCCAATCACAGGAGTATATTTTCCAAGTACTTTTTGTAGTTGGAAAGTTCTAATAATATATGTTGCATTTTTAATAATTGAAAAGAAATTATTTATTTCAAATCTTTTTGATGAATAGTTACCCTTTCTATGATCAGTTTACAATTCACAAAAAAAGGGTAATTTCAGATTTTATATAAACTTTATACATTTCACTCTTAGAAATCAAGTCAAATAATAAATAATGTCAACTAATCTTATAATAACTATAAATATCTTGTATATGTTTATTTAATAAAAATTAATGGTCAAATATAGAACTCTCTTGAAAAAAATTATTTAACAATATAATTTATTGTAGAACTCTCCAAAAATATTTCATTTAACAATAAAATACATTCTGAATCTTTTTCTCTTCTCAAACATTCTAGACGTTTCCATAGACTTGTATAAATAAGTCCCCCACATTCTCGTTTGTCTATATAATTTTCTATGTTCTTGCCTTCCACACAGAAGGGATCTATTCGCTCGGGGGGGAAAATTATGGTTGCAAGTGTCTTCATCTATGCATCACATTTAGATGAAAAATGTTAAAGTTTCTGTATTTGGAAAACCATATCTGTAAACTTTATGACTTTATCGTATTTGGTATTTGACGATTATATAAGGGATTTTCTTCCTCCTATGAAATATGCTTGATAGACAGATTTTTATCTTTGGAAAAAGTGTCTTTTGTGATCTATGAGAGTGTTCACACTATACTTTCTTTACAAAATTGTAAAATTCTTTTGAATTTTTTTCATTATGGTCATGAAGATATGGGTTGCTTTTGTTCTTGAAAAGAAGTAATCTTCTTTAAAAATTAAACCAAGGTTTCTAAGTTTTTATGATAATTTTGTAGATTTAACTCTGAACTTGGTATTTCCAATTCTATGGTCCTTAGCTCATAAATCTGGGCGTTGTATTACTTCCTGGCATCCAATCCAATAATAAATGAGCACTTGTGCTTTGATGTTTCTAGGATTGAATAATATTAAAATCTAGAAATAAAAACTAGTCATGTGCAAATGAAGAAGTTGAAACTTGAAACAAAATCATGACTATTTACCTTCACATGAGGGGAAAAAAAAAAAAAAATTCTATAAATTCCTAGATGTATAGAAGGGAGGATAAATTTGAACTCACACTAAAATTGATATTTCAAGCCCAATTTTTTGCTCATATACCTAGTCATAGATATATGGAAATACCACCTTAGAAATTCTTCCCTCTCCGTCTCTAACAATGCAATTCAGGTCACACTTATTAGCTCTAGTTATGACCATTAAATTTAGTAGTACAACTCTTGGTCCCTGAGGATTAAAATTTCATAAAGATATGACACATGACATGAAATTGGGCACAAGAAACACAATATGTTGAGCAAGATTTGCTTCAACAACTTAATCATCATCCCCAAAATAATTGAAACAAACCATCTTTGTTCATAACCAACAGGTAGGATCCATTAGGTATTTCATTTTCTACTTTTGCAATTGTAAGATGGTAGGTTGTATATTTTAATTTTTTTGTAGAGAAAGTCACTTTTTGCTTTTACCATTTTCGTCTTGACTCATTATTTTAATAGACAACCTAGTGCAGAGAATTAATAAAGCAATATTTGTACACTATAAAATCTCCAAATGAACATTGAAATTGACTATAGTGATCACGTCAGTTTGAATGTCAGTTTGCTAAGTTTAAAATATAGAACTAAGCCATGCTATAGGGTTATCAAAGTCTAAGAGGGAAAATTCATGAGGCTTTTGTTTTTTGAGGTAAGCCTGTTTTGGACTTGTTTTCTATTGAATTATTCCACTATAAATTCCAGTGTGTTATTTTTAATTTCTTCCCTCATCTTTTGAGGATGAGGCATTTTTCATCATCACATTTTCTTTGCTACTATTTTCTCTAAGTGAAAACTATGTTAAATCTAAGATGAAATTGCTTATTTTCCCTCATTGTATGTTGTTGTCCAGCTATCTAGCATTGAGATTGGTGGTTGTTAGACATTTTCCTACATCCTTTAGAGTTCATTAGATTTCTTTCATCGACAACTACACCTATTGGTAATTTTGTTTTGGGTTTTTCATATGAGAAGAGGGTTAACTATCATGTTTTAATGGTAACCTGATTTCGTTGTTGAGCAACAATAGTAAAATATAATTTTCCCATTGGCAATAGTATTGAACATTATGGTATCTAGTTCATGGATAGATGAGAAGATTGGGATATTGTTCTACATTTTTCACTTTGCACAATCAAGGAGAGCATTCTCAAAGGTCTCTTACAGGTTAGATAAAGAGAAATAATTACACATTAGACCATTCTATTTAGCCACACTTTATGTGAACATCCCAAAGATTTGTTAGTATCCAATGACAATCATTTGTCTTGTTCTCTATGCACTTAGTCCTTTAGATTTGTGTATATGATATGAGAGGTTATGTGTTACATGTCCCTACTATTTCTTGATAGTGGGAACTATATGCTTCACAAAGAGCTATGCCCTAGGGAACCCATTGATTGTTGAGCTTTGCATACTATTTACTTAATTATCTTATTGAGTTCCATTTAATAAGACCAAGGAAAATGCATTACCATGTTTGCTTTGAGCTTCTCATGTGGTGGATTTGATTTTTGTGGAATTGAATTTATTTGTGGACTATTTTCTTTCAATGATAATGATGGTTTAGATGTGAAGAAATGATGTCAGGGGCATGTTATGGTTATTATTTTTGTCTTAGTGGTTGTATTTTAATATTTTTTTTGGTATTTGTAGCGATCACAAGGCACGATAATGAACTCTTAGATCTCCACATGACACATGCATACATACATACATACATATATACATACACATACATACATGCATATACATACATGCATATACATACATACATACATATATACATGCATACATATAAATGTATGTATGTATGTATATAGAGAGATCTCTTTTAAGGTGCTTATTACATCTTAGAAAAACATTAAAGTTGATCTAGTTGTATCAATATTCCAAAATCCAATTAATTAAACAATAAAACTTACTCAACCCATGCTAAGTGATGTAGCTCGAGATCTTGCACAAAAGTAATGTTGATTGTTCCTTTTATTATACCTAATCTAATAAAATTCTACAAGAATTTTTAATCAACCTAGGTAACCAACAACTAGACCCATTTAACTAGGTTATGGCTTGTATTTATACATATATTTAACTTGGTCATGGCTTCTTCAAGGGAAATGGGCCTTGTGATTATGACTTTTACAGAGAAGTAGAACTTGCTTCTTCAACTCCTTACACTCAACTCTTAACTGAAGTTATTCTTCTAGCAGTTAGAATAGTTGTTGTGAATTCCTTGGAGCCAATGGACCCTAAACCTATGCTACATTTTTTGGAGACATGGTTAAAGTTACTACCGGCTTTAGTACTTCATTACATTCTGGATCATATAGTGATGCCCAAATTAACAATGGCATTAGATACTTGGGATCCTTGCAGGGAGAGTGTGCCAATACATGCATGGTTACATCCATGGCTTCCAATGTTGGGCCAGTGTTTTGGAGCCTTTATTTCCAACCATTCATTATAAGGGCACAAATAAAAGAAAAAGAGCATTTACAAAGGCAAAGAATCAGATGACTTAGGAACAAGCTGAGCGAAATACTCAGCCTAAAGTTTAAGAGCTTTCTTAAGAGCCCATCCAAGAGCCACTAGTGCCTCTGCAACCAGAAGCAGTTGAGGAAGAGAAAGAACAATAACATGATGAAGAATAAAGTGTACCACCAATTGATACACAAGAGGAAGAAGCCTCCCAGTCAACTCCCAAAAAGGAAAGGTTTGAATCATTAGTGGTGTGAACAAGGAGAAGAAGATTAAAGAAGAAAAATACCCTATATGCTTAAGTTCCTAAAATGATTTCGTAAGTGGAGGTAGAAGAAGAAGGAAGACAAATTGAATATATCCCCTTGAGCCAAATGACTCCTTCATCTAGGAAAATCAAGGAGGAGAGAAGAATAAGTTCAGTAGTGACACCTCCATCTACTCCAAAAGAACCTATTCATCTTTCAATATTTGAAGATGAGAAGAAAAAATGGATAACAGACATGTAGGGTCAAGAAATTGAGGTCTTTAACCTCTTCGGTTTTGATTTCATACCATTAGGTACTGAGATGGTGGGAGAGAAGATAAGATATACTCCCATGAGTGAATCCTTAGGAGAGGAATGGAATCAATTGCCACCTCTACCTCAAGGATGTCTGGGAACTCCACCACCACCATCTTAAGACTTAACATTTCTAGATAAAGGCTCAGCAACTCCACTTCCTTAGGCTACTGAAACATAAGAACATGTGATAGAGGAAGTAGAGCCCCAAAAACTACATGTTGATGAAGTATCCAAGGAAAGGAAATTACCTAAAGAGCCTCAACACACTCCTCACAATATAGAGGCTAGGACCTTAGCCCAGCCAAATACAAAGACCCTAATTGTTGATCTTTCTCAATGAGAAAATTCTCCAAAGTGGATTGATAGGGGAAAGGGTCTAGTTGTAGAAATAACCCCTTCAGTCAAGTACATGTCTCCTATGGGCATTGCACCAACATGGATGAAGAGGGAAGTCATGTTTTGTTAGGAAAGGCAATTGGATCTAACTGCTAAGGAAGGAATGAGAGAACTAGTGAAAGCAACCAAGAAGCTTGAGCCAACTATGGGTGATGTGTGAACACTAGCCTTCATGATGAAGAACCAACATTAGGACTCACTTGCACATATAGGCATTTCTGCTCTCCATGCTTGCACTGAACAATTGACTCCTAGAGGCTATCAAATAAAGAAGGTCATGGTGGGGAAACCCAAAATAGACATTGCAAAAGTGATGATCACTATGCTGATGAAGGACGTTTTTAGACATATGGACTAGGATGTGTCCGAATTGATAATTCTTGGAAAACAAAATGAGCTTTTGAGAGGCTATTTGCATGGGATTGTGGGCCCAATTGACCTGAATAATCTAGAGATCACTCTAGTTGTTGCATTAGAGAGGAAAGAAATGAGGAAGATATAATTAGATCTATTTTTGGGAGCATGTCAGCAATGGTGTGACCATTTTGAGGAGAAAGATCTACAAATAATGTAGTGTAACTTGAACCTATTGCACCACATTCAATCAACTACAAATGAACTAGTATCCATAGAGAACCAAGATTTTTGTTTATTGGATGAGGTACATACATGGGCATAAGACCTACAGGCATTGAAATCAATAAAAGGGAAAAGGTATCATTCACTCATGGAGGTATTCACTGCTGAGGAGCTAGAAAATCTTGATGATTGGATTGAGAAGATATCTACTAGCAATAAAGTCATGGAAGGACTACATGCAGATATTCAGAAGATAAGGGACCAAACTCAAGAGAAAATTTTGGAAGCAGAAAGGTACTATAATGCCACTTGACTTGAGAGTTTTGAAGATGAGTCAGAGACTAAGCTCAGTATGGTGCAATCAGTGGTCCAACAATTCTAAAGAAATTTTGAAGATGCTTCGTTAGATAAAGACATAAGGCAAGCATCCAAGACAGAAGAGGTACTTGTTAGAGTTGGACACTAAACTTGAGGATTTTATAGCAACTTGAATAGAAGTTAGTAACTACTAAAAAATAGTTAAAGATAAATATGCAGCTTAGGATTTTCCAGAGGCTACCGAAGTAGCACACATTATAGAGAAATTCAAAAGAAAATATCCAAACACCATTTTGGTATAAAGGCGAAGAAAACCTGGATGTTGGAAACTCAATTCTAACACTTCAAAAAAAAATGGATTTTTTTGAACTTGTCACCAAGGTGCATAGGTGTACTTTTCATAGAGGTTCATTGAGAGTTTTGAAGAAGAAGCAATGTATCGACAATTAACTTCCAACTGCTATTTTTGATCATTCCATGCACTAAAAACACATTTTGATCATAATTCAACTTCCAAAAATGCCCAGAGAAAGGTGAGCTTCCATTTTTGGAGCTTCTAGAGACTCCTAGATCATCTTACAACTTTTGTCTTCTTATATTCTTTTTTTTTTTCTTAGGTTATGTAAAGGCTCATGCACCCATTAATTTATATAGTCAAAGGTGGAGACCTACTTAGCACCATTTAGAGAGCTAGTTTTTATATAATTAGATTTGTTTTATTAGTTTTTAGCATAAGTTTGTATTTTGAGAGATCTCACTCTCAACACAAAAGAGGAGATAATTTCTTATAAATACATGGATGTAATATGTACTCCAGGCCATTATTTTGATGAAATAATATATGTTATTCGTGCGTTTATTTTGATTGTAGTTATTCTTGCTAGAGTTTGTTATTTTTGTGAATGCATGTTCATGAATAATGATGGAGCCAATGGTTTTATTGTGTTGTTATGATTGTTTGATCTTTTAATTTTGGTGTTTTTCTTGTGTTAAAAATTTCCACTAATGTACCAAGTAGGGGAAAGGATCACCTAATTTTTTCTTTCATATCTTCTTGTCTCGCATGAGTGTACTTTCCATGGCCTTACCATTTGATGGGACATGAAAAATATTTCGGTTTATATTGAGTTTCCATCAATGATTGCATCAATGGAATTGACGAAGTACTCCTATTTTCATTGGTTTCCTATCTAATCTATTCAATGATTTAACTTGTAGATGTGTTGTTATTGTGGTTTATGTCTATTAGGAATTTCCCATTCAAGTTATTTTCTTTAATTGCTCACTACCCTATCTTGTTATTTTTGTTTCTAACACTTTTTCAAAATAGGAATTCATATAGTTTCATTGATAAAATTCCATTCATCATAAAACAAAAAATACCAAAAATATATCTCTTTTGTGGTTACTTTTCAAACAGAAAATTAAACAACTTATCCAAAATTGGTTCAAACCCAAAAAGGCCTCTTGATGAACATGCACATTTATCTTCAATTAAGAAGATTCCAGTAGGTTGCAAAATTGCCTGGAACCTTGGAGTTCATCCTCCTTTAGCTTTACAAGAGAGGATTTTGAAAGGATTCATGTCATTCAACATCGTGCAAAATGACAAGTCAACATGACCTATAGTTAAAATTCTTTAAATCAAATATTAGTTGGATTAGAGGAGATATGCTCAAATTTTATAAGGAATCCATTGAGAAGGGGACTCTAGGACCAATCATCAATGTTGGTACTATTAGTTTAATTCCAAAAGAAGGGGATAAACTTCCTATTAAAAAATCATGGATCATTACCTTCCTAAACATTGTGTATAAAATTCTTTTTGAAGGCCTAGCTTTCATAACTGAAAATATTCTTGCAATGGTGGTTAACAATACCGAAACAAGATATGTTATAGGAAGATATATAGTTGAGAATCTTATCACTTTTTAGGAAGCCATGGAATGGGAAAATATATTTTAACCAAAGCGCTATGTTTCTTACTTATTACAAGAAGGCCTATGATTGGATTGAGTGGAAACACATCCTAATGATGTTAGAGGCATTGGGATTTCCACATCACTTGTATAAGATGGTAGCAATTCTACCTCAAAAGGCCAACGTAATAGTTTAAGTAAATTGAGTTAGATCATAATCTTTTGAACTCTCAAGGTTTGTTAGCAAGGTTTCCATCTAGCACCCTCCTTCATTGGTATTAGTTCAAAACCCCTACTTTATCTCCTTAGGGATGATACCTTATCTCATAGAGTGAAGGGCATCACCTTACCTAATGAAGAAGAGGTCGCTAGCATCCAATTTGTTGATTACACCTCCATCATTTTGTATGAAAATGAGCGTAACATAAAGCATCTCATAGATAAATTAAATCTCTTCTCTCTTGGTTGATGTAGTGAATTTTATCTATCCAAGTCTATAATGCTAGGGTGGGATCCCAATCTTCCCAGTTGGTGGAATAAATTGGTCTTTGAATGGGGAGGCACTAACCATATTATCAAATATATGGGTATCTCTTATGCTATTAACCCAAACATTAGTTAGATGTGGACTTGGGTCAAGGACAACATAGTTACAAAATGTAACAAATGTGATACCAAATAACTCTCCTTTGCAAATAGATTTCAATTATATCTACAGATTATCTCATCATGCTTTATCTATTTCTCCTCTTTTTGGAACTTTTAACAAAAACTAATTAAATTTCATTGATAAATGTGTTAGAAATCTTGTTTGGTGAAATGGTATAGGAGCCAAGGTAGTGTATTCATTCTCTTGGTAATAGTGCATTAAGGATAAGACTTGTAGGCTTAGATAGAAAAATATTTGGATCCAAGGTATCACATTACCTATTAACTAGATTCACAAGCTACCTATAGGTAAGGAAGCATGAAAATCCTTGAATATAAATCACTTCTCTTGGGATTTATTGATCCCTAAGCCATGTTATCTGTTAGTGTTATATACTTAGTCATTTATAAGGTAGGATTATTTAATCATTATTGTGACCAAGTTGTCCTATTTAACTCATGCCAAGGAATGAAGACCTGTACATATTCCAAGTAATGTGTTGAGTAGTAGTTACTGTCAAGTGAGCTAATGTTTGTTAAGTACTCCAAAAATTGTCGAGATTATTAGAGATAACAATGAATGCTAAGTTAGTCATAGTTTAGTTGAAGCTAAGTAATATAATGTCTAGGTTATTTAGTTTATGTTAAGTATAATTAAGGCCCAGGGATAGTGGGAAGAAATAGTTAATGCCAAGCACAAATGTGATGTAAAGTAACATAGTTTAATTTCTTTTTGGAATGTCTCCAAATCTTATGTTAATTGTTTTTATTGATATAGAAGTTTGTTTTGAAGATCAAGGAGGTAATCTGAGGTGATTACACATTTAGAAGAAGAACTTTAATCCCAAGCCAAGGGAATTCACCAATTAGAAAAATGCAAGGGTTAAGAGGAAAAAAGATTGGTTCTAGATCACTAATTTGGATCAAGAAGGTTTACCCAATTATATATTTAAGGAGGTTCAATGACCTATTTCATTATGGATGTGTTGTTTGCATGTGAAAAAGTTAAGATAAAATAATTGGAGGTGAATTAGGGTGTAGAGACTAACCAGTGATGTGAAGAATTTTTGAGTAGAGACATAGGAGATCTATCATAGTAATGTAATATTTTATTGCATAGAGGAGATATGTACTGAACATTCTCACAGGTGTTTTAGGGTTTAAATATCTAATTAGGGTAGCTTTAATAGGCCTATGTAAATCTTCTAATAGATTACTGAGTTCATTATGATGGGAAAAAATCTTTAATCAAGGTAGAATCTAGTAGTTCTTTTGGCATTAAATAGGGAAGACCCCTGACAAGGTAGATGATCAAAAGTGATCAAATCACTATAGCCAAGTAACAAACACAACTTTATTGCTGCAGTAGTGAGGATTTTGTGGGTATCATCCCCACTATAGTTTTACCTTCACCTTGGAGGGTTTCTGCATAACCAAATCTATGTGTTAATGTGTGATGTGTTTATGAGTTTATATTTATCTAATTAGAAGGTAGATTTGGTATAGTTTTGATGTGATTGGTTTCCTTAATATGAGATGAATATTTAATGAGAATTTTATGCGGTGATATCAAATATATTACTTGTTGAATTGAAAGAAGTTTTATATCGACCCTAATTTACCCATACTCCCTCTCAGTATCACACTTTCACTATTAGATCTCCAACAATTGGTATTTGAGCCTAAATTTTAAAAAAATCACTAGAATATCAAGATTAGATAAAGGAAATGAACCAATAAATTTAACAAGAGAAGAAAAAGACATGGATATTGGTTCCCAGGCTGAAGGATAATATTATGATTGATACTAAATAAGTATTTAGAAATAAGTTGACTAGGAAGGGTTAGGTCACAAGCAACAAGGCAAGATTGTTTTGTAAGGGAAATGCACAAGAATAAGGAGTGACAAATTTTCTTACATATTCTTTTGATAAGAAAAATAGGTTTTATAGGGATCCTAAAACCCAAAAGTTGTTACATATCAAAGGGATGTAAATAAAACAGCAAAAGCCCAAAAATAGAACTATGGTCAACAAAATGGCTAGATTGAAAGACATGGAAAAAGCCAAACAAAAAACTTACAGAAACCAAAAAGCCAAAAGATAGAAATTGATAATCCTTTACTTACTCCTCTACCTTCCTTTCATGGTCCTGCATAGTTTATGTTTCTTAATAGGCTTTCTGACACTCCTCAGCCATTTGCTCCTGATTCTTCAAGCGGGTCTGATCTAGCTAGCTATGGGTTATGTCCATGATGGTTTCCTCATCCATCATGTCTTTAGCTTTGACTTGTCCCTCATTATCCTCCTAGAAGACCCCTATCTTTCAACTTTCTAGCAAGAGTAACAATGTTTTCATTGAGAAAGTTCATAATGAGATCATCTGGTTAGCCATCTTATGGTTGTAAGTCTCCAAATTTTTATTCTTTTTTTGACCAACCTAATAGCATCCTCCAGATCTATCAAATTCCCTTTCTCAAATTTCTTCTCTTGGCTTTCCAACCATCCCATTCTTTCTTTAATCTCCTCCAATTCATGAAAGAACAATTTAATTGATTTGAAGTTGCCTATCATGCTATTTCTTGCATTGTTAAGCAGGTTCATTCCCACTTCCCTCACATTGTCAATGATGGCCACCAGTGCCAGATCAATAAGTTCCTCCATCTGGATCTTTCCCTATTTTTCATCCAGGATTTGGGGATCCATGACTTCTCTCACAATTCATGAAACAACCATTTAATTGTTCTGAAGTTTCCTATCATGTTATTTCTTGCATTGTTAAGTAGGTTCATTCCCACTTCCCTCGCATTATTAGTGATGGCCACCAGCACTGGATCAATAATTTCCTCCATCTGGATCTTTCCCTATTTTTCTTCAAGGATCTGGGCATTCATGAATTCTCTCACAATCCCCATCTTTGAAAATTGAAATTTACATATGTTGCTTAGAAAGGATTCCAAGTGTACCAAATGGATATAAAATCTATATTTTTGAATGGAAATCTAGAAGAAGAAGTCCAAATTGAACATCATGAAGGATTTGTTGATCTAGAAAATAAGAATATGGTATGTAAATTACACAAAGTTTTCCATGGTTTAAAGAAAGATCCTAGAACATGGTATGAAAGGTTACACAACTATTTGGTACAATTGGTTTTGCAAGAACAAATGAAAATAGAAATCTCTATTTGAAAAATGAATCTGAAAGAAATATATTAAATTAACTAATTTTTTTGTTGATGATATCATGTTTGGAGGAAAGGATGCATTATGAAAATATTTTTCTAATGAAATAAAAAAGGAATTTGAAATGATAATGTTTTGAGAAATTAGATTCTTTGTTGGATTTTAAATATCTCACATGAACAAAGGTATTTATATTACTCAATCCAACTAAGTGAAAAAAATTTTGAAGACCTTTAGCAAGGAAGACTCAAGACCAATTAGCACACCTATGGTGACTAGACACAAATTTTTAAATGATGATGATTCAACTAAGGAGAATCAAATAACATATAGGTTAATGATTGGGAAACTACAATATGTTATGCACATAAGACCTGACATTACATTAGTTGTTGGAACTGTTGCTAGATTCTTTGTTAATCCCAAAGAAAATCATATGATGATAGTTAAAAAGGATATTGAGGTAACTCAAAGGAACAAAAGCCTATGGATTATGGTACAAGAAAGGTTATAAGAATTTGCATACAATATCAGGACTCAAAAGATTGAGTTTCTCTTGTATATTCCACCTAAGCCCATTCAAATACCTTGTCACTTTAAGACTCTCATCTTCTTGCACATTAGACCTAAGTCACAACTTGTAGAATTCTTCTATGTAGGAAGCCATATCAAGATCTTTATGCATGAAATTGTTTCTCTTCCTATGCAATTGGACTTCATAATCCTCTTGCATGCAATTATGTCTAACTTTAGCTTCCATGGATGTCCAAGAAGTTATTGGATTTTTTCCTTCCCTCTATATCTCTAAATGTAGGAACTTCCAACAAGTTAAGGTTGATCTTTTCATCCAAAACTTGGAAACCTTTAGCTTTTGTGCTTTGGAGATACCTTCACATTCAAATTATTCTCAAACCCTTTTATTCATTACATCACTAGTTTTGGTTGTACTTTTCCACTAAACAATGGAACTCCCTCCAATGCCTTCCCTCATGTTGGAATTACAAGTGGGAAGAAAGTAAACTCCTGAGAGGGGGGGTGGGGGGCATGAATCAGGGTTTTAAACTTGGATCCATAAAACTTTCAGCATTCATACATAACATTCATCAATCATGTAAACATGTAGTCAAACACACACATAACACTTGATATGATTATGCAGAAACCCTCCAAGTGAGAAGTTAAAACTGGGGTGTGTATGACACCCACAAGTCTTCACTACTATAGCAATACAGTGTATCCAATGAAGTTTACAATGGTTTGACCATGAACCATGGTCTGCCATGTGAAAGGCTTGCCCCGTTAAAGGCTTACAAAGACATTTAAGTCCCACCTTGTTAGAGGATTTCAACATCCTGCTAGAAGTGTGCCTGGTTAGAGGACTTCAACTTACAATTAAGTAAGCAGCCTGTTAAAGGATTTCATACAACCTGTTAGGGATACTCTGTTAAGATATTTAACTAAAATCACCTGTTAAAATGTCTCAGCATAGATCATATGGTTGGCACTTGCTTTCCAAACAATAGATCACTTCAACACAATCTCTAGTTGATCCTTCATGATCTGATGTATCAACGCTATATCCTTCTCTATCCTCTGTTCTTTACTTAACTAATTTTATAATTCACTCTTACTGCTAAGTCACCTTGAATGCTTCGCAAAACTATATTCAATCATTCACCCCTTGTACACTATTCTTATCATTGTTTTAAAGAGTTTAGGGCTCTGTTCTCCTTAAGAAGACTCTGGTGACTTAGGGTTAGGTATGAATCTATGGGTAAGATTCATTCATTTTGCTACTTAAACCTTCCAATTTCCTGATGAGCTATGTACAATTTCATAGGGAATTCAAATATAGATTCATCCTTATCTCAAAAGATCTAAATCTATCCTTAAGTCAGCTTGAAAATGGTTTTCATATCTATTTGTGCCATTACAAAGAAATACGTCCAAACTGTTCCACTTGGCATATGAAGTCTCTGATGCTCGATATACATTGTATTTCTACTTCTAACTCAGCACCTAAATTGCTCGACATCTACTCTTTACTCAGCACTTGAATCACTTGGCATGTTCTATTTTCTTGGCACTAGAGTGACTCAACACACGAGTGACTTGACACTCATTGCAACTATGCATGGTCTTACATTTACATGTTGTGCTTGGCATGTATTACTAGTTTGACATGAACTAAGTAAATGGTTTAAGTGTGTTGACACTCACTTGTCAAAACCAATCAAAGATCAACAATCTCCCCCTCTAACATGAGTTTCAAAAACACTTAAATATATAATATTGTACTTAATTTCTTGAGTATAAAAAATTCATGACTTGGCCTATATACAAAACTTCAAAATTTCAAAATTTTTCAATAAACTATATACCTCAAAATTGATAATTCCCCCTAAGTTAATGTGTCTATTTTGTATCCATAATTTGTGCTTCTCTCTGACTTCAATACGATGCATCTAATCATTTGTCTGATACTCTATCATAGCTAATATCTATATCTATTTACTATTTTCCTCAAAAATGTATCTCCAAAAAATGAATCTAAAAAATGTATATATATATATATATATATATATATATATATATATATATATATATATATATATATATATATATATATATATATATATATATATATATATATATATATATATATATATATATATATATATATATATATATATATATATATATATATATATATATATATATATATATATATATATATATATATATATATATATATCACCCCAATGATATGACTTTATTTTATTGTCTTCTTTTCTTTTAGTCGTTGCTACCCCTTTGATCATACTCCCTTTCTATATTTCTCTATTTCTAGCTCCACCTTTCTTTATCCCCCCCATGCATTATATTTCTCCTTCTTCCTTTATCTCTCCCCTTTTTTTGACACTTATGTCAAATGGGCTATACACGTATAGTGTGTTTGTCCAAACAAGATTTATGGACTTCCATTATAATTTTGAGAGCTACATCCTAGTTGTCACATGCAACAGCTAATGATTTGATCGAGATTTCAAGCTTGGGAGCAAGGTGTACTAGGCCATCTAAGGTAGAAAGATTGGTGTCTTTCCTCAATAGAGTTTCTATATAACCTAGTTCCTTGTGCAATATTTCCATATGTGGGGTGAGGGATGCCTGTATACATGTAAATTTGGCTCTTATGCTAGCCTCTTCTACTATTAACACAACTAATTCACTTTGTGTCTGAAGCAATTTATGACAATGCTTCTCACTCTAAGAAAGGTTTTGAGGTAACCTTGTACCTGATATGTTGAGATTTCTCTCCAGGCTTAGCATATGATGTTTGGTCTCTTGGGTGAAGAGTATAGGATCACACAATTTGGTGTACAATGAGAATATATTCTCAAGTACCTCCTTCACATCATCAACCTTTATAGCCAATGCAACTTGAGTAAGTGCTATATCACCAGATATCTTTTCATTTATGTTTCTCTGGAATTTCTTTTCAGAACATTCTAAGAGTTTAGAATTAGTATCAATGTCTTCATTATTGACCTTTTCCACTTTATCTGATAGTTGTTCTAGCGGTGACTTGGTCTCTTTAGGAGTTGGTAGATTAAATGCATCTAGAAATATTTCTCTAATGTCTTGAAGTGCTTTCTTTTGCCTGTGTTCTCTCCTAAGCATTTCTTGATATTTTTTCTTCTCTAAAGCTTGTTGTAAAATGCTTATTTGGTCTAGTGTCATTGTATCATAATCAAACTTAGGAATAATTATCTCTTCATCTAGAGTGATATCTCCATAGTGAATTACCTTTTCAACTTTTGAATAGCTAGAGAATGACACTAAGATTTGCAATGGTATAGCTTTTGTGCCTAGCTTCTAAAGAATTTTTTTAGGAGAAGTGCTAGATGTTGGTAAAGTTATCAATGTGTGGATGGCTTCCTACTCCTTTACCTTAGGTGTTTTCTCCCTCTCTTCAGATTTTCTCTTGTCTAACACAATGACATGACTAGCACCTAGTCCTTGTTCTTTAGGTACAGATGAATCTATTTGTCATACTTCTTGTTGTCCAGTAGTAATGTCTTTTTCTTCTTCTCTAGTCTTCTTTTACTCAACTATGTTAATTTTAACAAACGTATCAACCTTGGTAGATGTATCTACTATTTTTTGGGTCAAAGGTTATACTTGAGTAATTGAAGAGATGGTAGAAGGTGGTTCTTGTGGATTCACTTTGTCACTTGTGACATTACTTATTGCCTTTTGGAGCTCATCTATACTAACCAAAATTGGATTATCACATAACTTAGCCTGTAGTGTAGATTGGTCTGCTATCTTCTTCAAGTCTTCTATAGTCAAGGGATTGATGCTTTGAGTTGAAAGATCAGAGACATCCTTTACAGTAATGGTTTCAATAGACTTGACTATGTCATGTGGGCGACTGACACTCAGAATTTGTGTGTCTTGCACACTTTGTTCATCTTGCTATTGTTCAGTTGTTACCTTGTCATTAGTTTGTTTTTTAGTTTTCTCCCCCACTATATCATCTTTCTTATCATCTTTTTCTTTTTCATCATCATCATCATTTTTATCATTATCATCATCTTTACCCTTAAATGGGTCATCTTCTCCTTGTTCAAAAGTGGTCAATCCATAGATAAGATTCCATATTTGGGCAAAATCCTTGACCACATCTTCAATATTGTTTTGAAGTATGTTGAATGCTCTATATTTAGGTGTAAACCTAACTCTGTATTTCTTAGTAGCCTTAGCAAATTCCCTTTTTTTAGTTTTGGCATTACTTGGGCTAAAGTGGTTTCCCTTATTTGTTTTTCCAAATTGAAGCAATAATGCCATTTTTTCTTAACTAAGTCATATAGTTTCTTGGTTACTGAGTTGCAAAATTCTAATGGTGTTGTCATAAATTTACACATCATTACATATAGGGATTCTTCTACTAATTTTTTCTTCTCTTTGCCAAAATCATCAAAATTTACATGTCTAAAACTAGATAAATCTGCATTATTCTTGACATTTTCACACAAACTTTCAAGATTAGGAAGTGGTTTTTGACTTACCACTTTGAACTGGCTTATATCATCTAATTTAGGCCTTTCTTCATTTGAATCTCGTTGTGCAACATATTTTATTCTTTTTTTCTTTTGCACTTGACCACCTTTTTCCATTTTCTTTGATTTCTCCTTGGCCTTCTACATTGTGGCTCGTGTGCTTGCTCTCGTAGTAGGTGTTGTTGGCTTTTTTGAGCTTGGTTTAATAGTTTTCTTTGCCTTAGCCACCAGTTTTGTCCTAGCCTTTCTCTTCTTTGGCTCAACATGTGTGTGTGTTTCCTCGGCTTCTTCTTCCTTATCATCTCCCATGCGTTGATTCAATGCAAGAGGTTATTGAGTTTGTTCTTGCTCTTCCTCTTCATCCTCTTCATCTCCTTCCTCTTCTTCCTCATCTGTACCCTCACCAAATTTAGCCTTTAGCTTCTTTACTAGCTTATCTTTCTTCTTAAGTGTAGAGTTAGTTTTCAACTCCATGGTAATCTTTGATTGTACCATTTCATAGTTACTAAATATCTTTGTATTTTTGTCAATCTCCTTTGCTAGGAGTGTTGTGATGGTTGTTGAAGTTTCATCAACATTAATCTCATACCCAAGTGGCCTTAACCATCCAACCCTTGGTGTGGTAGCGTATACAAAGGTGTATTCAGCATCAACCATAAAGCATATATCATTGTAATGTTGCTCAACCAATGAAATAGGTATCCTCATTCTTTCCTTCACTGATTTCTTAAAATCTTCAAAATAAATTGTCATTAATGATTCAAAATTTTCTCCCATCTGTTCAATAAACTCATTAATTTGCACTGCTATTGACCAGTTTATTTTCCAACTTACAGTACCAAAGGAGGGAAATGTATTTTGCACATAAAAGAATATATAGACAAGTATTGAACCAAATTTACATTGAGAAATCTTTCTCTTTTTGATTGCTCCAAGACTTTCTATCAGTTGTTGTAGTTGAAGTTCAGCCAGATCATAAGTATCATCTCTCTTCACAATCTTGTAGCCAACAACACAACAATATAGGCTACACTATTGAATCTGCTAGATTGATAAATTTTGTGAGAGATTACCCTAGCTGCAAAGTTTAACAATGGATCAATAATAGTATCTATTGTCATGCCTCTCTTATTCCATTTTGCTCCAGCTTTTTTCTCTATTGCTTCCTTGGAATCACTTCTCTGAGTCTGGGGCTGATTTAGGGTTGGGTAACTAGTAACCCTATGAATTATTCTTTTAGTAATATTAATTGGTCCACCCTCCATCCATAAAGATCCATCATGTATTTGAATCAACACAATCCTAATCCATTCAGTTTTAAATACACTGGAAAAATCTAGGGAACACATCAAACCATTCTTCTCAACTATTTTATATTCTTCCTTTAGAATACTATTTTCACATAACCTATCATATGCTTCTTTTATTTCTAATCCTCAATGCTTCCAATTTTGCAAATATAACATCTTCTTACATCTTGCACCATTATAACATTCTGCGAGAGAAAAAGTGCTAGAAGGATCTTGTTTGTAATCTATATCAGGAATGACCTTAAATATAGGTTGTTTAACTTCATTATTGACAAGATGAACATTGAAAAACTCTTTCCCTTCTACATTCTTTGAATTAGACACCATTTTTCAAACTAAGGCTTATGCAAAGTACAATTGCACAGCTTGGCTTGTGATAAATACCATATGAAATCTAAAGAATAGGTGTGAGATCACTGTAAAATTCTAGAAAAATGTAGCGAACAAGTTTGTAAATGGCCTTTTTCTCTACTCGCTCTTTTCTTGAATTCAAAATGAAAAATAATTAGTGAAATCAATCATATATTCTTTGAAAACCCTTGCATTTAATGCTTAGTGCTTGTACAATTGTAAACTTGGCATCAATTCAATTTCAAAATCACTCAATATCTATAGATATTTCCATCACTCAACAGCTAATATAGACTTGGCATCAACTAGCTAGTCTGTGTGTTTGGCATCAACTACCATTACAATTGGCATACACAAAAAACATTTCATGCTCAAAAACAACATGAAAACTTTAAAGATTTAATTTGAATTCACAATAATATCTTGCATCTTCATTCATGCTAATGTAGTCTTTTTAGTACTATCTCTCTTGGAACTGATGTATGATATTACACTTGAATATTAGTCCCACATACCTCTTGTTTGTTCAATTTGATGAGGTGTGTTCACCTGATCCATTGGGTGAAGTGATCCCTTCAACATTTGATGTGCTACAAGCATCTTTCTTTTTTCATGTCTTATTCATCTCATCTCTGATGTGTTCAACATCTGCCTTGCCTTTTCCTTTATCAACTTCACAACTTGGTGCCTTTGACCTAGTTGGAAAATGCAGACTAATGTGACTAGTCTTCAAACAGCTAAAATGTGTAGTTTGACTCAACCGTCTTTTGTAGTTACCACTGAAGTGTGTTCTAATACAATTCTTAGGGACATTGTCTATATTCATGACAATAGTGATAGCTATATCTTGTATTGTAATCCTAATTATAAAGGTTTCCATAGCTTCTTACCTTTGCCAACTTGTTTGATGACCACATGGATTTGGATCTGCATTCAAAGGCTCTATTTCCATACTTCTGACAGTTGTAGCAATATCCTTCAAATCTTTATTTTTCCATAGTCCTGGTTCTACATTCATGTGCCTGATGACCTTACTTGTTGCACTTATAACAATGAGTCATGTTCTTACGTTTGACATTCTGATTTGCATTTTTGCTCTTGCACATATTAGTAGTATGTCCTTTCTTACCTTTGATGTTCCTTTCTTCAATGACTTTGGATGATTCTCCCTCTTTAGTGCTTGTGTAGCCCAATCTTGATGTATCTTTTTTGGATCTAGGAGATCTCAGTAATTGGTCAAAGTATTTGATGGCTTCATTTGGCTTGTTGAGACTTTCAACAAATTCCTTTTCTCTTTTTAGTTCATTCTGCAATTGTTCATTCTACAACTTTAATGTGGTTATCTCATTGTCCTTGACATTCAATTCGTAGTTGGCATTCATCATTTGACTTAGAGTATCCAATTGCATGTTGGAGATCTTAGTTAGCTCTGTTGGCTTTTCTTCCAATCTATTTTCTATAATTCTTTTGTCTTCTTCAATCATCGATTTGTCTTCCATGGCTTTCTTCTTTTGTTCAATCACCTCACATAGTAGTATAGCTTGTGATTCTTGCTCAAGCTTGAGATTTCTAATTTCTTTACCTTGGATTCTATTCTTCTCCATTAGATCTACAACTACTACATCAAATTCATTAGAGTTACCATCTGCAAATAGCTTGGCGGCATCTATCTCTTTGTATAGTGTGTCATTTTCTGCAATAGAAATCTCTTTCCTTCTCTTCAAGGATTTTGTTAGTTCTTCTCTTGCTTCATTCAGTTGATGTAGTATGAGATGTATCTCAATCTCCTGGTTCTCAATAGTCTTTCCCAGCTCGTAGATTTCCGTTTCAAGATCTTTCCTCTAAGCTATAAAGCTTCTCCTTCAGAGAACTTGGCTCTAATACCAATTATTGGAATTACAAGTGGTAAGAAAGTAAACTTCTAAGAGAGGGATGAATCAGGAGTTTAAACTTGGACCCATAAAACTTTCACCATTCATACATAACATATATCAATCATGTAAACATGTAATCAAACACACACATAACACTAGATATGATTACCTAGAAACCCTCCAAGTGAGAAGGTAAAATTGGGGTGGTGATGACACCAATAATTCTTCACTATTGTAGCAATAAAGTGTATACAATGAAGGTTAAAATTGTTTGACCACGAATCATGCTCTACCCTGTAAAAGGCCTGCCCTATTAATGGCTTACAAAGATTGTTAAGTCCCACCTTATTAAAGGATTTCAACACCCTGTTGGATGTGTGCTTTATTAGAGGACTTTAGCTTACAATTAAGCTCCCTATTAAAGGATTTCATTCATCCTATTAGGACTACTCTATTTAGAGATTCAACTAAAATAACTTGTTATTATTTCTTAGCATAGATCCTATGGTTAGAACTTTCTTTCCTAATAATAGATCACCTCTACACAATCTTTGATCAATCCTTCACAATCAAATGTATCAATGTTGTATCCTTCTCTATCCTTTGTTCTTCACTTAACTGATTTTTCTATTCACTCTTACTGCTAAGTCACATTGAATGCTCTACAAAACTATATTTGATCATTCACCCCTTGTACACTATTCTCATCATCATTGTAAAGAGTTTAGGGCTTCATCCTCCTTAAGAAGACTCTAGTGACTTAGGGTTAGGTATGAATCTACAACTAAGATTGATCTATTTGTCCACTTAAACCTTCCCATTTTCTAATTGGTTGCATGCAATTGCATAGGGAATCTACATATAGATTCATCCTTATCTGAAAAGATCAAAATATATCCTTAAGTTGGATTGAAAATAGTTTGCATAGCTGTTTGTGCCATTACAAATAAATATTTCCAAATTGTGTCTCTCAACATATGAAGTCTCTGATGCTCAACATACATTGTATTTTTTTCTTCTGACTAGGCACCTAAGCTTCTCAGCATCTATTATTTACTCAGCCCCTGAATCACTCAGCATGGTCTATTTTCTTGGCACATGAGTGACTCAACACTCATTGCAACTCGACATGGTCTTACATTTGCATGTTGTACTCGACATGTATTACTACTTTGGCATGAACTAAGTAAATGGTTAAGTGTGTTGACACTCACTTGTCAAAACCAATATGAGATCAACACATCATGATGCCTTGATTTATTGAAGCAAGAGTTCTTCCTGTAATGGTGGAACTAGTTTATTTACTTCATCCTCAATGGATATTGACTTACCATTTTCATCACCATATTTCATTCCTTTACTAGCCTTATTAGCCTTTTCTGCCGCTTCATCAAGTTTACTTTTCATATCTTCTAGAGTCTCTCTAAGCAGCCTATTCTCATCCTTTTATTCTTTCATCTCCTTTTCTAGCTCATCATTAGTCACCATAGTTGTTTCACCCCCTAATGTAGACATGTACAATGTCCTATCCCAAATCTTTTAGGGATCTAATACAAATTTGATAGAGATTTTCCACACAAACCTACTAATTAGGGTTTTGCAACTCTAGACATTATTTTTCAAGCCTTCCTCTAGGACTACGTTCCTACTCCTTAGTGTTTTTTGGTGCACAAAATTATTGATTGACTTATTGCAAGCTTGCCTACTAGATTGTTGGGAAACTCAACACAATTTTAGCTAGTGAAGAAGATTTAATCTTGCTTGTTTGACTCGCACACTTCAGGCTCTACAAGGCCTAGGTGGTTGTACACTAACTAGAAATAATGGATGGCTATGAATGAAGATTTAATGATACTCTTGAGTTGGAAATAGTTCTCTAGGAGAAACCAAAATATTTGAAAAGTGTTTTAAAAATTGTATTAATACTACAAGATGATCTGTGCAATATAAATGGATTGAACCTCACTAACCTACATCTATACATATACACTTATAAGAAACATACAATGATAAGTCATCAGTCCTTTGGGAAAATAGATTTAACTCCTATATATCTTAATATTTGAATCCCTAGAGATAGTGTACACCCCATCCACTACTAGATAAAAGGAAGTATAAATGCAATCCCGAGCCTAGATGAATAGAACTCCAACTTAAGGAGACAATCTAGATAGATTCATGCAATACCCTCATTCATTCATATAGAAGTACTAAACCAAGATAAATAATGAATAACATGAGACATTTAATACACCATAATCCAAAAGATATTTAAAGGAACTATCTTTTTTTACATTTCTTTATAAGGAAATACAACAAAGGAGTTTGGATTCAAGAGACATTTCTTAAATACACAAAAAAAGGTATTTAATTCATATTAGAAATTGTAATTACTATCTCCAATATATTACTTCTTGTTCTTTTCTTTTTCTATGTCCATTTTTGGGGTTTGTCTCAAGAAAAAACAATATAGGTTATGCTACCTTTTCAAAAAAAGGTGTAAACAAGATTCAGACCTTTACATTACTATAACTAATTAGCTAATTAGAAATAAAATCATAAATTAAAAAAAATATGTTAAACTTAATCAATCTCTTCTTCTATAGTAACATCTCCAACTTCCTTAGGTACCTTCATGTAGATTTCAATTCATTTGTAAATTTGGGCATGAGTCATCCATGTAACTAAAGAAATGGTACAAGGAAAGACATGCAAATAACTCCATCTCATGCCACAAGATATTTTAACTATGTATATGAACTTGAAAATTTTATTCTCTATGCTAAACAATTTGTTTAGCAACCCATGAATGGTATCAATTTGGAAAATCTTGCCACCTTTAAACTTTTCAATTATCAAATGTGGAAACATCTTGAAGTATTCATTCTAATTTTCTAGTGATTTAGCTTTCCTATCTTCATCAAAAATTTAAGGAATGCACGATTTTTCTAGAGTTTTTATTTTCTTCTCGTTATCTACAAGTTGTTGCTTCTCCTGGTTCATATAATCTAGATTCTTGGAAACTTCATCAAGGAGATCAATAGTATACTTTATATGGGAAGGTGATTCAAGATCCCTCTTGGTAACTTCATATAATCTATTCAATTCAAATTTTTAGGGGCTCCATTTCCTTTCAATTTTAGTCAAATTTTTAATACTATTGATCAATTTTCTAGACTAATTCTGTACTTGAAATTTCCTCTTTTATATCAATAGGGGCTCTTTGAACAACCATAGAACTATAAATCTAATTTGAACTATTTTCTCTCATTTCTTGTTCCAATCATTGATTATTTACATGTATTTTATTAATAATAAAACTCATATTTAATATTCTATGTTGTAGTTCTTTGATCATCTCCTTCATATGCCTGATCTGGGCTTGATTAAGCATAGACTCATGAGGGAGTCTTGCACTAGTTAGTTTTGTAACATCTAAATTAGGCACAATCCTTCTTCACCTTTTGAAATGTCAATCATTTTTGGTTCATTTCCCTTGAATGTTACACAGGTTACTAATGTCTCTATTTTTTATCATACCCTGTGCTTTCTAACTTATCCAATGATCAAAATTTTGATACAAAAGTAGAATCTTCTTGTTTTATAACCTAACCAAGAAAAAATAATTCTTTGAGATTTAGTCCTAGAAGAATAAAGATGTTAGTTTTCTTCACACTTTCCTTGGCCTCATCCTCTATACATGTGATATTATCTAGATCTAGCTCATTTATAATCTGCTAAATTATTTTAGCATGTTCAGACTCATCAACTCCTTCAAGCATCTTTTGGTTCTCCTAAAAATCTTTCATCTTGTATTTAATCCAAAAATCCTTAAACTCTTGTGAGTGAACATAGTTTTATTTCTCAATTAACCACGAAGAGATAGCTTCTCTCTCATCCTCAATGTCAATTGTATCATAAATCTCTATTGTTTGTCCATAATATCCATGTACTACTTCTAAGTATTTGAGAGAAGGTTCTAAAAGCTTGGGCCCTTTGTCTTTATTCATACTTTCTATAACTTGAGTGGTCTCTTTTAAAGCTTCATCATCAGGGTCATCATATGAAACAAGAGACATGTTGGATTCTTCTTGTTGTTGTGATTGGGAGGTAGAGGTACTAGAGTTAGGCTCCACTTTTCTCCTTTTTACCCAAGGGGAAGTTGGCACATTTTCAACACTCTTTGCTTTCTCCTATTCAGTATACTATTGATATAAGTCATCATAATTTTGAATACATTTCTCAATCCTTATTACTTCTAATTCTATGTTTAAATAAAATTTTGACATTCCTTTACTTAATCTTCTTTCTTCAATCCTAGATAAATCATGCCATCTTTTTAGTCTCTAGTACACTTGAGCCAAATCATCACAATTCCTAATATCATCATCTTCTAAGTTAAATGAATGAATATATCTAGCTTTAATAGTCCTAATATTCCCTTTAGGGCTATATTCTCTACTCTTCTCATTGGTTATCTAATAACCATTTGTGATATACTCCTATAATTCTAAAATCATGTTGTATCTGATAACAAAACCATTAAATCTGATAAAATGAAGGAAAAAGTTACCCTTCCTTTTGGGTTGGGCTCTCTCTCTCTCTCTCTCTCTCTCTCTCTCTCTCTCTCTCTCTCTCTCTCTCTCTCTCTCTCTCTCTCTCTCTCTCTCTCTCTCTCTCTCTCTCTACCCACATCATCTGCCAACAAAACTTTAGAAACCCCAGTCTCTCTAGGACAAATAGTTGCAACTTATGAGGAGGAATTTTGCATCCATATATTCTTTGTAATGTATATCTGGGTTTTCATATCTAATTTTCCATGTTACATAGAAAAGCTTAATCATACTAACAATATCTAGGCCTCAACATATTCTTTGATGCTTGAGGGATCCTTGTTATGGGATCACCTATCATTCGAATAATCCACTGTAAAAATAAATCTATAAAGATTGTAAAATCACCATCTTTAGCATGTACATCGCAAAAAGGGCACCATACTTGAATGTGAATTTGGTTTGCATCATTATCTATAGCCGCTAGCCTCATAGAATTCCTGAATTAGTCAACATTATGATATAATATCAAGTGACTAAGTAACGAATAGTTTTTGAAGGAATTTGAGGTCTTCCATTTGATGTATTAGTTGTACAGAGTCTTTTCAATCTCACTAGAAAAGTTAAATTCTAAATAGGTGTGTAGATTCTTGATCTTCATGCATAAATACATGTACTTTAGAGGGATATTTTTCTTTTCATCTTCTCCAAAGAGCTCAAGCCATGCATACAAGGTATTTTTCAATAAATTCATGAAGGAATCAACATGATGAGGTCCCATATTATCTACAAACATTAATATGTTGTTATGGCCTCTACACATAAAATGTGCAATCTATCGAAACCTCCCAAACTTCATAGTCTTCTGATACTCATTCTTAAAGTGTTCTCTATCTAATTTGGTGAGGGCTAGAGTGCTTAATCTAAGACATTGCCTGATACATTATTTAGAAATAACCAACAAAGGTATTTTGTCTAATTTTTATTAAATCTAGTTGAGGGATCATAATGCTTAGCTATAACATTTATTCTAGTTCAATATCTACACAGACATTAGGAACCATCACCTTTCCTAGGTCAAGACTCCATGGGTTATTCCTAGGTTCTTTATCTATAATATTAGAAAAGAAATACCAAAATAAAGAATGACCAATACTAGAAGTTTGGCATCACCAAACTCTTTAAATTCATCTTGAAATAAATATTTGGTTACTAGGGGAACAACTAGGAATAAATTCTAACAATATTTTTTGAATTAACTTCTCTACTGGTTCATTTTTACTACTAACATCCTTTTTCATAGGAATCTTGAAGACATTGGAGCTTGACAGAGGAAGATTCTAAAACTTACTAATTTTAATGTTGAATGCTTGCAAAGATGAAATATAATTCCATCACATTCTTTCTCACTCCACCTTTTTTATTACATGTGAAATACTCATCTTTGATGATTTATTAGTATAAAAAAGATTCCTTATTTAATTCTCAAAAAAATTTGCACATTTATGAATTCATCCCTTACTCCATATGTCACATTGTCAAGTACTTGAATAAAGCAATTAATATTTCATTATTAAGATACCTTTTGTTATTAATTCTGCCTTTATGGACTCATCCTATTCATCCTCTTTCAAACCTATGAAAACTCAAGACTTTGAGCTCATGTTGTGAAAGTATCTTCAAAATTGTGAAATCAAGTAACTTCCTCCTTCATCATTATGAAATCGTGAAATCAGAAAGTGACTTTTCACCATACATCAATTTTGGGAAATCAGACTTTATTAATTTCTTCCCTCCTGATTTGCCGAAATTGGTGAAAATTTGGTTATTTTATAGAGAATCTCTAGAATTTTTTAATATGTTCCATTAGTGACTCTTTCTATGGACACATGGATTATACTTACACATGATGAGATCCCAATTATCTTATGAAAGAGCATATCATTACCTTCCTCTATCAAATACCATGTGAGGTTTTTGTAACAATGTATATTTCTAAAGTGATTTATCTATTTTTTTAATGTAGGTTATCATTCAAATAAATCTTTGTTTACTTAATGGTGCATTTTCAAAAAGCTTCACACCCTTTGATATTTTTAAGACTACTTGTGTCTTTTTTTGATAGGATGTGTCCCAAGAATATGTTCTCCCCATCATACATATGTTTTAGGAATGCAATTTATTCTAGATATTGTTTACATGAAACTGAATCATGATGAGATTTTTTATTGCTATGATTTTGTAAAGGAGATTCTTCTAGTCTTGTACAATAGGACACATTTTCCTTTATTGTTTAAAAAAAATTGTGGTTGATTTTGAACTTCGAACAAAGCATGATCATATCCAAAATCCTCCTTTGAGAGAAGATCATGTTGGAAATACAAATGGGAAATATATACTTCTGAGAGGGTGGAGGGGGTGGGGGTGAATCAGAAGTAGTAATCTTTAATCAATAAAACTTTTAACTTAAAATAATGCATGCATTAACATATTGAAATAACATGTGAAGTAAATGCATCCACATAAACACTTGACGCCAGGTATGATTACCTAGAAACCCTCCACTGAGAAGGTAAAACTAGAGTGGGGATGACACCCACAATTATTCACTACTACACAAATAAAGTGTCACTTGTTAAGGTTACATAGTTTGACCATTTTCATGATCTACCCTATTAAAGGCTTACAAAGGATTGTTAGATCCTGCCCTATTAAAGGATTTTTACACCCTGTTAGAAGTGTTCCTGGCTAAAGGACTTTAAAACACTCACTTTGAATGTCACCCTATTAAAGAATTTTACAATGATTGTTAAATCAGCCTTAGTCCAAAGCATTTCACCCTACTGATACAATTGTTAGAAAGTAACAATAGAATGTTTGATCTGATAACTTACAACTTTGTTTTTCTAATTTCAAATCACAATTTTTCCATCTTGATCCTCTTGATTTGTTATAACAATGTTGGAGATTATAGTTTCTCCTCTCTTTTGTAAACTTATTTTGCAATTCTTTCACACTTCTAAGTCAGCTTGAATATTTTCTGATCAATTCACCCCTTTCACTTCCTTCAATTCTTTTCTCGCATTAGTTCCTCGCATACACATATACATTGAATTATGGGGCTTCATCTCCCTTAAAAAAACTTTGATGGCTTAGGGTTAGGTATGATTCTATGACTAAGATTCATTCATTTTCCCACTTAATTCTATCCATTTTTCTAATTTTTTGTATGTTGATCACATAGGAAAACCAAATAGATTCGATCTTATCTTCAAAGCTTCAAGATCTATCCATAAGTTGGCATAAAAATGGTTTACGTAGTTGTTTGTGCCTTCACAAGCAACTAGGTCCATTCTGTGTTACTCGGCACTTGATAATACTGATGCTCAACACTTACTATAATTCTGCCTTGCTTGGCAATTGAACTTTCTTGGCATCAACTATTCACTTGGCACTTGAATTACTCAACATATGAGTGACTCAAAACTCATTATAACTCGACATCTATACATATTATACTTGACATCTGTTACTAGCTTGGCATAAACTTAGTAAATATCTTAAGTGTTTTGACACTCAATTGGCAAAACCAATTTGAGATCAAAAATCCCCCCCCTTGACATGAGTGTCAAAAACACTTAACTATACATAACAAATATAACCTCCTCAAGTATAATATATACATAGTTCGACATATATATACAAGACTTCAATATTTTCAAAACTCTATAGTAGACTCATATACCTCAAAATTTTTGTAACTCCCCCCGAGTTAATGTGCTCTTTCTGTGTCCAAAATTTCTTCTCTTATTTTCTTCATGCTGATACTCTTTGTCTTCAAAAGTACTGGCACTTTGTTTCTGTTTGATATACTCCATTTTTGTTCTTTTGTTGGTTGCTCCCCCTTTGCTTGCTCTCCCCCTTTTTGGGTTATCTAGTACTTTATTATCTCCCCCTTTAATATTTTTCTCCCCCTTTTTGACATTGATGTCAAAGGGTCTATACAATGATTGTGTATTTGTCCAAAAATTTCTTGTGGACTTCCATTATAATCTTAAAAGTAGCATCCCAGTTGTCTAATGTGACATCTAAGGATTTTATCTGGATGGCTATCTCTACTGCAAGAGGAACTAGTCTATCCAATGTTGAAAGATTGGGATTTTTCTTTAATACTATTTCTAGATATGATAATTCCTTTTGGATTATTTCCATATGAGGGGTAACGGAGGCTTGTATATTAATCAACTTGGCTCTTATGTTAGCCTCTTCTACTGTTAACATTGTTGGATACAATTAATTAATTGTGTGGTGTCTTTGATGTTACACAAATGTCATATCTACTGACATACAATGCTTACCTAGCTTACTTGGTCAATGAAGATAGTTTTCCTTGTCTGCCGAGCATTCACATGTTTACTCTAAATAGATGACAGTGTCTACCGAGCTCACTCAGTTAACAAAGGGAAAGTTGGATAGAGTTAGTATTCATTGAGTTCACTTGGTTGCCAAAGGATTTCCACAAGTTCACAATGTTAACCAAGCTTCTGTTGGTTAACATAGAGAATCATTCTAAAGTTAGTTTCTACTGAGCAAGGTCAGCTCTCAAAGGATTTTTTTTGTTTTGGCATATGAAGCTTAATTAATTTATGTATTGATTCTAACCAACTATGATGATGAATATTACTTATTGTAATTTGAATTTTGGTTGACATGACAATCTGGAAGGTATGAATAAAAGGTAAAGTTGAGATTTCTAGTGTGTGTGCAAGTGTGTTGATTCAATTGAGAAGAAAAGAGAGGGAGGGAACTTGAAGGATAAGCAGGTATCCTTGTGGAGTAGAAAAGTAATATTCAATCAGGAAGGATAAAGTTTAAGTAGAAAAGAGATATGGATTTAGATATTTAGTTGCATCACAATTAGGTCATTCCATTATTACTCTCTAACCATTGTAGCAGTGATCTCAAATCTCGTAACTAAGTTGGTTTAACAACCAATTGTAAATCCTCTAACAAGGTGGCAATTCCATTGAATTTTTTTAAGACATCTTGCAAGGCCACTCCTAGCACAGTGATTAAATCCTCTGACAAAGTCACACCTAACAGTGTGTTTCGTAACCTTTAACAAGGTTGGCTCCTAATAGGGCTCACTTCAAAAGAGTGAAAAACATTAACTAGTTACATTGCTGGTTTTTCCCAAATTGGGTTTCCACATCAAATCTTGGTGTTTCTTGTGTTCATGTTATTTCTCTTATGCTTGCAAGATTAATTACTATTAATTTTTTAAGAACTTTTAAAAGTAATTCACACTTTACATTTACTGAGTTAGAATATTTTCTATGTGACCGAGTAACAATAGTAATCAGTTTTGTCAATCTAAATTTTATTGTTGACATCTAAGGGATCTGGGATTTATTTTAGTGGTAAATAATTCACCCCCCTCCCAGTTACTTCTTCTATATTTCTAGCAAATACAGCTAGTTGATTTTGTGTATGAGGTACTGAATTAAAGTGCTTTTCACTTTGAGCTAGATTTTGGGGTAGTTGCATATAGAGATCTTCAAGTTTCTTTCCAGACTTAGAATTCTATGGCTCATTTCTTATATGAAGAGTGTGGAATCACAAAATTTTGTGTACAATGAGAATATGTTCTCAAGTACTTTCTTTACTTTCTCAATTTTTTTTAGCCAATTCAACTTGTGATAGTGCTATCTTACCAGATATTTTTTTATTGACTTTCCCTTGAAATTTCTTTTCAGACCATTCTATAAGTTTAACATTAGTATCCTAGTCTTCATTAGTCACCTATTCAAAAATTTCTAATAGTTTTTCTAATATAAGTTTAGATTCATCAGGTGTTTGCAAGCTAAAAGCATTGAAAAAGATGTCTTTGATCTCCTAAAGTGCTTGCCTCTATTTGTACTCTTTTTTGAGTATTTTTTGATTCTTCTTTTTCTCCAATGCTTCTTGCATTATATTGATATGTTCTAATGTCATTGTTGCATAATCATATTTGGGTATCACTATTTCTTCATCTAAAAGTGCATCACAATAGTGAAATACCCTAGCAACCTTTGTTGAGCTGGAGCTTGGTGCTAAAATCTGCAACGGTATTGCATCAGTGCTCGGCCTTTGAAGGACTTTAGTAGGAGTAGTAGAGGTTGGTAAGTTTACCAATGTTTTTATGGATTCTTGCTCTTTCTCCTTTGGTGTGTCCTTCCCTTCATCAGATCTTCCTTAATCAATTACAATCAATTGAGGTGCACCTTGTATTTGTGCATTAGGTACAGAAATATCTATTTGTCTTGCTTGTTCTTTTGTAGGATCCTTTACTTGTGTAGTCTTAGTTGTATCAACTACATCAAATTTTCCAATAGTGTTAACCTTTTTAGATTTATCCTTTGGTTGTATTATTTGTCAAGCACTGGTAGTTGTAGGGATGGTAGAAGGTGGTTCTTGTGTGTTCACCTTTTCCTTTGTTATTACAGCTACTACTTTTTGAAGTTCATCTGCACTGACCAATACAAAATTTTCACATAATCTTTCTTGTAATGTGGATTGGTCAAGTATCTTTTTTCAAATCCTCTGCAATTAATGGATTAATGTTCTGAGGTGAGTTATCAGGAACATCTTTCACTATTATGGTCTCTACAAGTGTGTTTGTGTCATGTGGAGGGCTCATTGCTGGCAATTGTGAGTCTTCCACACTCAGTTCTACTTACTGCTCATCAACTATTGCCATCTCATCTTTATTTTGTTGTGTCTCCTCTATAGTGGTGTCTTCTTTTTCTTGTTTTGTTTCTTCTTCCTTGTCCTCACCTTCATCCTCATTGTTTCTTCCCTCAAAGGGATCTTGTTCTTCTTCTTTGATAGTTGTCAATCCATATATTAACCTCCACATTTGTGTGGATTTCTTCACAACATCCTCAATTTTGTTTTGCAAAATGTTGAATACCCTATACTTTGGTGCAAATCTACTACCATATTTCTTATTGACCTTAGTTATTTTTCCTTTTGACAATTATGACATCACTTGTGCTAATGTTGATTATCTTATTAATTTTTCCATGTTTAGGCAATAGTGCCACTTATTCTCAACAATTGTATAAAATTATTTAGGCATTATATTATCAAATTCAAGAGGAGTATTCTTGGATTTTTCCATCATGGCATATATTGAATCTTCTATCATGTTTTGGCCTTATCTACCAAGTTTTCCAAATTAAATGTTTTTTAAATTCCAAATTAAATGTTTTTTAAACTTGTCAAATTTGCATTATCCCTAACACTATGAAAAATGTTTTCAAGATCAAATTTGGGAGCATGACTTACCATTCTAAACTGACTTGTGTCCTTAGAATTTGTCTTCTCATCATCTATCTCTGGTTGTGGTACATATTTCCTTCTTGGTTTCTTCTACATAGGACCAGTTTGTTTAGTAGCCTTAGTTTTCTCTTTTCCTTGCTCCTTGGCTTTTTGAGTAGTTTCCCTTGTACTGGCTCTTGTTGCACTCTGTATTGTAGTCTTCTTTGCCTTTGGTTGTGCAATAGGATGTGTCTTTGGTTGTGGCTTTGCTAGTGCTTCCTCGACATCTTCTCCCTCAACACTTTCTTCTTCCTAATCTTCATCCATGCCTTGGGTCAAAGCAAGAGGTTCTTGACCTTGAACCTCTTCTTCCTCTTCACATTTTTCATCATGTTCTGCACCTTCCCCAAACTTAGCTTTTAGTTTTCTCACCATTTTATCTTTCTTTTTCAAAGTTGAGGTTGTCTTTAATTCCATCTCAACCTTTGACTTTACAACATCATAATTACCAAAAATTTTGGCAGTCTTATCAACTTCTTTAGCAAGTAGTGCAATGATAGTAGCTAAAGCTTCATCAATATTAATTTCATATCCTAGAGGCCTTAACCATCTAACTCTAGGCACAATAGCTTGGATGAAAGTGTAGTCAATGTCTACAAGAAATAAAATATCATTGTAATGTTTCTTTACTAGTCAAATAAGAATTCTTAACCTTTGCTTCATGGACTTCTTAAAGTCTTCAAAATAGCTAGTCTTTATTGACTCAAAATTCTCTACCATTTACTTAATATACTCATTGATTTGCACAAAAACTAACCTATTGGTCTTCCATCCTACTCTAACAAAAGATGGGAACTCATTTTGAACATAGAAAAATATACATATCAGTATTGAACCAATATTACATTGATCACTCTTTGACTTCCTTATTTGCTCCTAGGTTTTCCAGTATCTGCTGTAACTGGAGTTCTACAAGATCATAGGTATGATCTTTCATGACTATCTTATAGCCTACATCAATTTCTATATAGGGAACACTATTCAATCTACTTGAATGATAGAATTTATGTAATATGACTCTAATGGTAAAGTCAAGAAGTGGATCTGTGATAGTGTCAATAGTCATTCCATGCTTTTTCCATTTAGCTCTTGTATTTTTCTTAATTACCTCTTTAGAATCACTTCTCAATGTCTTGGGCTGATCTAGGGTTGGGTATCCAATAACCCTATGTACAATTCTCTTTGAAATTTTGATGGTTCCACCTTCTAACCATAGACAACCATCATGTATTCTGCTCAGAACAATTTTGACCCATTCAATTTTGAAAATTGTTGGGAAATCTAGGGTACAGGTTAAGCCCTTCCTCTCTACAATTTTAAATTCCTCCTTCAACACACCATTTTCACACAATTTGTCATATGCTTGTCTGATTTCCATGTCTACAATGCCTCCTACCTTGCAGTTATAACATTTCCTCACATCTTGGACCATTACAACCTTAGGCGAAATGATAGATAATGTGCCTACTGGGTCAGTTTTATAAGCAACTTTTGGTATGGCCTTGAAATCTAGTTGTTTGACCTCATTGCTGAATAATTGAACTTTGAATGTTTCTTTCTCCTTTACATTCTTTGAACTTGAGGTCATTATGCAAGCTAGGGTTTTAATAAATATGATACTACATAGCTTAGTAGGTGAAGAATACCTTTGAAATCAATGAACTGACATTTGATCTTCACTATGATCCGTGCAAATGCTTTGATCTTGCTTGCAAATCACTTCTTCACTTTTCTTGCTCTTGATTTGTGTACATAATGATGAATAATATGTGAAATTTGACCTTATACCCTTTCAAAATATAACATTTATTGCATGGTACAAGTATAGTTGTAAACTTAGCTTCAATACAAATTTTGTTTCACTTGGCATTCATTTATTTTACCATCACTCGGTAGCTACTATTGACTTAGCTTCAACTAATTTGGACTAATAGCTCAACACATATTAGTACTTTACTCAACAATTGAAGAGGACTTTTGACTCTTAGCAGTAATGTGAAAAATTAAAGATTTAACCTTGGAATTTATTTATTATCTTGCATCTTTCTTCATGCTAATATATCTTTTTTTTATTACTAACTTCTTTTGGAACTGATGTATGATAAAACATTTTAATTATCAATCCCACATACCTTATTTTGCTTAATTTGATGAGATGTGGCCACTTGACCTATTAGGTGAAGTGATCCCTACATTTGATGTGTTGTATCCATCTTTCTTCCTCCATGTTTTGTTCATCTCTCCTATGGTGTGTTCAACATCTACCTTTCATTTTTCTTTGTTGAACCTTTAGTTAGGTGCCTTTTTCCTTGTTGGGCAATGCTTGCTAATATGACCATTCTTCAAACAACTAAAGCATGTAGTTTAACTCAACCATCTATTGTAGTTACCACTGAAGTGTGTTCTTATGCAATTCTCAGGGACATGTCCATACTCTTGAAAATAGTGACAGCTATATGTCTTGTATTCTAATCCCAGTTATAGGAGTTTTCATAGCTTCTTACCTTTGTTGGCTTGTTTGATGACCATGTGGACTTAGATCTGAATTCAAAGGCTTTATGTCTAAACTTCTAACAATTGTAGCAATGTCCTTCAAACTTTGGTGCATACATGGTTCTAGTTCTGCATTCATGTGCCTGACGACCTTGTTTGTTGTACTTGTGACAATGAGTCATGTTCTTTGGCTTAACATTCTGACTAGCATTATTGCTCCTATAAACATTGGCTATATATCCTTTCTTACCACAATGATGATAGGTAAGTTTAGAATTATTACCTTTATTGTTTCTTTCCTCAGTAGCTTTGGATGATTCTCCTTCTTTAGTGCTTATGTAGCCTAATCCTGATGTGTCTTTGCAAGATCTAGAGGAATTCAGTAGTTGCTCAAAGTACTTGATGGCTTCATTTGGCTTGTTGAAGATTTCAAAAAACTCTTTTTCTCTTTCTAGCTCATTTTGTAGCTATTCATTCTGTAACTTCAATGTAGTCATTTGAATGTCCTTGATATTCAACTCATGATGAGCATTCATCATTTGGCTTAGGGTGTCCAATTGTATTTTTGAGATCTTGGATGGCTTTGTTGACTTTTCTTCCAATCTATTTGCCAAAATTCTTTTGTCTTCCTCAATCATGCCTTATCTTCTATAGCATTCTTCTTTTGTTTAGTCGCCTCACATAGTAGTATAGCTTTTGATTCTTGTTCCAACTTAAGATTTTTGATTTCTTTAGCTTGTGCTCTATTCTTTTCCATGAGATCTACAATTGTTGCATCAAATTCATAGGAGTTACCATCTACAAATAACTTTGTGGTGTCAATCTCTTTGTATTGTGTGTCATTTTCTACTGTAACTACCTCTTTCCTTCTCTTTAGTGAACTTGTCAAAGCATCTCTGGCTTTATTCAGTTATTGCAGTATGAGATGTATCTCAATCTCCTAATTTTTAATAGTCTTTCCCAACTTGTAAACTTCCATTTCAAGATCTCTTCTCCAAGAAATAAGGATTCTCTTGATGAGAACTCATCTCTGATACCAATTTTTGGAAATACAAATGGGAAATATATACTTCTAGGGTGGGGGGGCGGGGGCGGGGGGGTTGAATCAGAAGTACTAGTCTTTAACCAATAAAACTTTTAACTTAAAAAAATGCATGCATTAACATATTGAAATAAAATGTAAAGTAAATGCATCTACATAAACACTTGACACTAGATATGATTACACAAAAACCCTCCAATGAGAAGGTAAAACTGGGGTGGGGATGACACCCACAATTCTTCACCACTGTAGCAATAAATTGTCTCCTATTAAGGTTACATAGTTTGACCATTTTCATGATCTCCCCATGAAAGGCCTGCCCTATTAAAGACTTACAAAGGATTGTTCGATCCTACCTTGTCAATGGATTTTAACACCTTGTTAGAAGTAAGCCTGGTTAAAGGGTAAAAGTACAAAGTTGTGTCAACTTTTAGGTTGACTTATCGGAATGGCTGAATTTGAGTATTTCTATCTAAAAATCAATTTTATTCAAATTTATGATCTAGATAAATTAATTCTAGCTAAATTATTTATGGTATCACACTTTTCCAATTGGAAATGTCTATTAAATGAATGTTTTATAATAGTTTGTACCCAATTACTAAATAAATGTAATTATTTCAGAAATTTGAAATTTCAATAACTCCTACTATTTTTTATTATATATTTTTAATAAATTATAAACATGATTTTATAGAGCTCAAAGTCAGGAATATTATCATATAGAGTTTATAGTGTTTTAATTAGATATAGTAGAAGTTAATTAAAAAATTCTACAAGCACGTATTTTAACACTCAAAAAGATGTCAATTTTGAGAAAGAAAAATAATAAATCATAACAAAAAATTTAAAACTTATATGACGTTCTAGACGAGAGAGTCCTCTTCTAGAATGTATAATTTTTATTTTGGTTAGAATAGATTTGTTTTGAAAAATGTTGTGGGAGATGAAAACTATCAATTTTAGGTGAGTTGAACTTTGAATTATTATAAAAGTTAAAATATAAGTCTAAAACCAAATTTTGTTTTTGAATGTTCTAGATATATATTCTATTTATAATATTGTCTAAGATCAAAGGAAAATAAGTTTATTTCCATATAGTTTTGTGGTGGGAACTAGACCCCTAATTTTCAGCATTTTTCAACAACTATAAATTATCTATAAAAGTTATGAAAATATATCATTTCTTATTCCAAATAATTTTTAAAAATATAATCCTAAACTTGATCAATTTCTACACATTTCATTAGTTTACTACATTTTCAAATTCTAAATAATAATACCAGTTTTATATCATTGAAGGTGAACAATTATACTTTTGTTAGCCTTCTCCTTTACAAATGGGTGACATAGGTTTGTTCTTTGACCCTAAATGACTTTAAAAAAATCACTTGGAATGTAACCCTATTAAAGGATTTTACAATGACTGTTAAATCAACCTTAGTCCAAAGGATTTCACCCTACTGATATAGTTGTTAGAAAGTAATAGTAGATTGTTTGATCTAATAACTTACAACTTTGCTTTGTTGATTTTAGATCATAGTTTTGTCCACCTTGATCCTCTTGATCTGTTATAACAATGTTGTATAGCTTATCCTCTTTTTTGCAAACTTATTCTGCAATTCTTTCACACTTCAAAGTCACCTTCAATATTTTTTGATCAATTCACCCCTTTCACTTCCTTCTATTCTTTGCTTGCGTCACTTCCTCGCATATACATACACATTGAATTATGGGGCTTTGTCTTCCTTAAAAAACCTTTGGCGGCTTAGGGTTAGGTATGAATCTATGACTGAGATTCATTCAATTTCTTGCTTAATTCCTTTCATTTTTCTAATTGGTTGCATGTTGATCACATAGGAGAACCAAATAGATTCAATCTTATCTTCAAAGCTTCGAGATCTATCTATAACTTGGCATAAAAATGGTTTAAATAGTTTTTTGTGCCTTCACAAACAACTAGGTATATTTTGTGTTATTTGGCACTCGATAATGCTAATGCTTGACACTTGTTGTAATTCTGCCTTGCTCGACACTTGAGCTTGCTTGGCATCAACTGTTCACTCGGCACTTGAATTACTTGGCATATGAATGACTTGAAACTCATTGCAACTCAACATCTATAAATATTATACTTGGCATGTGTTACTAGCTCGACATGTGGGTACATGCACCAAGTTGTGGTGCCAAAAAGATGACACCTTTTTTTCTCATTCTAGTTTTACAAAGCGCACACGTGCTATAGTGTGTATGCACTATAGTGCGCATGCACTATCTCTTGGGTGTGCCAAGCCATAGCGCATACGTGCTGTAGTGCGTATGCATTAAAGCGTGTGCGCACTTTTCAAAAAAAATAAATTTACAAAGCGCGTATGCACTATTTAAAAGTAAATTTAAAAGGCTTTAAATAGCGAATGCGCACTATAGTGTGCATGCACTATAGGGCGCATGCACTATTTAAAGCTTTACATTCTACCAAGCCTAATGTTTGGCTTTTCCTTGGGGATCCAACCCAAAGCTTTGGAGTCTATAAACTAGTCTAGACGTGTTTCGCTGCAAACGTACAAAAAATAATTGATTTTTCTTGTGTGCTCTCCTTCCAATCTCCTCATGGTTGAGCATCGATAAAATTAGGTTACATGACATTGTAGGTCTCTGTGTTAGCTACACAACCATATAATTTGTTTTTTATTTGGACTATTTCAAGCCTTTCATCTATAATTTCTTTTGAATGTATATCCATTTTTTGTCAAAAACCAACATGTACTAATTGGGCTGTAGATTTTAGCTCATTCATCGAATTTTGCAAAAACTTAGTTTTTTAGAAACTAGACTCTATTCTACACACTTTGAAAAAAAGAAGTTTTGATTTTAGATTAGTTTTCAATCATTTCTAGGGGGAGCACACAGATATTTCATGTTTTTGGGATGTGTCTGATTAAAAAATTCATAAAAGGAAAAATACACATTATAAAATTACCCAAAAAATTTGGGATAAACTACATAGTGTTAGGTAACTTTTGACCAGAGCAATTAAAGATTTTCAAAAAAAAAGTTAAAATTTTAGGGGGGCCACACTTTGTACTAAGTTATGTTTTTCTGGAATAAACAGTACCACTTTTTGTGGCCCCCATTTTTGAGGACCTAAAACTAAACCATTTTGCAAAAAAATTAGTAGTTTAGAAACTAGATTCAGAGGACTATGACTTTTGTTTTTGTCATATCTTAAAATTTTGAGAGTAACTATCTTCAAATTCTTGTTGAAGTCCAAAAATTGGTGATTTCAGGAAAAAGGTGTCCACTTATACCCCCCTTTTGGCACCACAACTTGGTGCACTTATCCATGTACTTAGTAAATATCTTAAGTGTGTTGACACTCAATTGTCAAAATGAATTTGAGATCAACAGATCATTTTCTTTTGCATCCCGATCAAAGATTATTAATTCTAATACAAGTTTATGACACTGTGCAAGGATATTTATTTTTCTTGATACGTTACTTTGATATTTCATGTCTAATAGTTTTGAAATATCATCTTTATTAAGTATGTGATCTTCCTTCTCATACTACTCTGGACTTTTTGGTTGTGTTGTGCAACAATGAAATGTATGGAGGAATCATTCATGTAGTTGATACCATGATGAAATGCTCCATTTTATAATTGTCGTATATTTATTTGTTACAACACACTTGAGATCTTCTTTATAAACCTAATCCTCATTTATATAATCATAAGATAATTTTAAATGATCAACTATTGATCCTTTTGATTCCCCATAAAACCTTGTAACCTTTTTTAATCCAAGTTGAGCATAAATTTTCAGCTTTATAAACAAAAAATCTTAAAGCCAATGGTCTGAGATCATTTTGGATTAATTGTCTCCTTTGGGGTGAAGAAATAACCTTAAACTTATTTAATAGAGTCCCCATTTTATTTCAAAGAAAAGTGTATTTATTGGGTTCTTTATCAAGAAAAGTCACACTTTTACCTTCTTTATTTATTGGTTTGTAAAGTTAAACATACTTTGGGTAGCTTTACAATATGAATTGTGAGCAACTCTCCATAGTAGAGTCACCAATCTATTGGTGCACACCATTATTGGTTGACTTCTTATGAGCTTTCCTACTTGATTCTAGGAAACTCAACACAATTTGAGCCAATGAAGAAGATTGAATCTACCTTGTTCAAACTCCACACTTTAGGCTCTACAAGATCTATGTGGTTATACCTTAACTAGAAATAATGGATGGCTATGAATGTAAACTTAATCATACTCTTGAGTTTGCAATAGTTCTCAAGGAGAAATCTAAATAGTTGACAAGGATTTTAAAAGGGGTAATAAAACTAAAAGATGATTTGTACAATACTAATGGATTGACCCTCACTAACCTACAACCATACATATACACTTACAAGAAACATATTATGAGCACTCCTTAGTTATTTGGAAAAATAGAGTCAAATTTGACATAATATTATTATTTGAACCCATAGAGATAGTGTGCACCCCATCAACTAGTAGATGAAAGGAAGGATAAATGCAATTTTAAGTCTAGATAAATTTAACCCCAACTTAAGGAAACAATGTATATAGATTGATGCAGTATCCCTAGTGATTCATACAACAATATTAATCCAAGATAAATAATCAAGAACATGACACATTTAATACATCATAAGATAAGAGAGATTTAAAGGAACTATCATTATTTTTATTTCTTTATAAGGAAATATAACAGAGGAGTTTGGATTCAAGAGCCATTCAGTAAATACACAAAAGAGGTATTTAAATCATATTGGAAATTGTAATTACTCTCTCCAGTATATTACATCTTGTTCTTTTCTTTTTCTTTCTCCCTTTTCAGGTTTGTCTCAAAAACTATAAATATTGGTCTTGTTACCTTTTGAAAAGGTGCAAATTTAAGCTTCGAAACTTTACATAACTCTAAAAAAAATAGATAATAAGAAAAAAAAGTACAAAGTAAAACAAAATGTTAAACTTCATTGGCCTCTTCCTCTACATCAACATATTCAACTTCTTCAAGCAGCTTCATGTAGATTTCAGTCCATTTGGCTATCTGGGCATGAGTTGGCCATGTAAAAATAGAAATGGTAGGATTAAAGGCTTGGAAATCACTTCATCTCTTGCCACGGGTTATTTTAACTTTTTTGATGAACTTGAAAGATATTTTTTATAGTAAATAATCTATTAGGCAACCTGTGGAACATATCAATCTAGAAAACCTTGTCAGCATATCACAATGCAACAATTCAACTTTAACGATAAAAAAAATGGCATTTGTGCTTAGAATTTGAAGATAATGTAAATTGATGAAATGTGTAGAATTGGATGAGTTTTATACCTATAATTTTTATAAATTTTTAAAGTAATAATTTATTCATTTTTTAAAATTTTGAAGTCCCTTTTTTAATTGTAAAAAATATAGGGTGTAGTTCTTGTCAAACACGTATATGCAAATAATTTTTTTTCTTTTGATTTGAATACATCTTATACATGACATGTATACCTAGGGAAGAAAAAATTAATAAAATTATTATATATATATATATATATATATATATATATATATATATTTTTTTTTTTTTTTTTTTTTCTTTATTATAAGTAATTAAGGTCAACTTTATCAAGATCCAATCATTTTTTCCTCCCGTCAAAACTTCCTTTTGAAAAAAAATTACATATTCATGAAGAGGACTCTCTCCTCTAGAGATAAATATAAGTTTTCAATTTTTTTGATATGATTTACTATTTTTTTTTTTTTTTGAGGGAGTATCTTTTGAAATGTTAAGATATTGACTAAAATATTTTTGAACTTATAACATATTAGGGTATGTGCAGGATCATGGTCAACCAAACTATGTTGTTAAGTGGCAATAAAAAATTAGCAAATCAAGGTTATGTCAACTTGATGTGCGCTTTTCTACTTGTTATAAACTTTATATAAAACAATTTAGAGAAAAAAATATCTAAGAAGTCAAATTTAGTTTCCAAACTACTAGGCCTTATTTGAAAAAAATTTAAAATTGATTGGTCAAAATTTTGAATTTTAATGCAATAGCACAAAAAATTTAGGAGAAAAATAAGTAGATTTATGTTGGACCACCTTAATCAAAATTCATCAGTAATACTTTTTATAATATTCTAGATATAAGAAATAGAATCATGCCTCAACATGATACATATTTTTGGGTATTTTTATTTTAAATAAATAATTTATTATTAATTTTCTACTTTAGTATTTTTGGAATTAGAAAACTCTCATGTTTGACCACCTTAACTAATTCAAAAATCTACAAAAATTAAATTTTCTTTTATTTTTCTTATAGTAGAAAAAACATAGAATGTAATTCATCTTTTGGATTTCAAATATGTTGTACCATTTGAAAGTTATAGTTGTTTTTCAAGTAATGTGTTAGTCAACACTTTTTACAGAATTACATTAGAAAATAACTAATAATTACTTACTAAACTCATAATCTGACAAACCTTACATCTATGGAAAGCTAAGAACATTCTTAAGAAACATTTTTCATTTTATCAAATTTTGGAAAAAAAATTTGTTAGCTACATGTTTAAAGTAAAATACATACAAGAACAGGCCAAAAGCACATTTTACACATATTTTTAAAGTTGACCATATAGGGTTGGTATTGAGAGATATAGTAGGCCTTATAAAGGTATTAATTGTTCTCATTTAGTATAAGGATGAGTAGGGAAAATGTTGGAATAGATTTTGAAATTCTTTGAGGCATTTGAGAACTACATATTTTTTAGATCGCCACTTTTTTGCACACCATGTTCCTACACATACCCATTATAACTAATCAAAACACTCAAAAATTTATAGAATGATTATACTGAATATTAGATCTATAAAAGGGTATTTTTAGTTTTTGAAAAATATTGACTTTTGATAGAGAAATGAGATTTGACCAAAATAGGTTTTGGTATCCTATAAGGTGACACAAATTTGTGCTTTTACATGTGGAAACTATCTTGAATTCTTGCTTCCAATATTCATGTGATTTAACATTCCTATATTCATCAATAATTGAAGGGATGCATGAGTGTTCCATAGATTTTATTGCCTTCTATTTATCTCCAACTTTCTACTTCTCTTGGTTCATATAAGCTAGATTCTTTGAAACTATGTCAAGGAGATCAATAATATTCATTATTTTCGTTGGTACAGTAAGATCCCTTTTGGTAACTTTATATAATCTATTAAATTCAAATCTTGAGGGGCTCCACTTCCTTTCAATTTCAAGCAACTTTTTAATTCCTTTGTCAATGAAGTCTAACATACTTGAAACATTATTATATCCTTCAAAAACTTCATAGCACTTGTCTAAAACAACTTTCATCCTATAGGAGAGAACTTCTTCCAATGTATTAAGGACACAATCATGGTGATCAAATTTCTCGGCTAATTCTGTGCTTGCAATTTTCTCTTTGATCTCAACAATGGCTCTTTAAACAACCATATAACTAGAAATCTCATTTGAACACTTTTTTCTAAATTCTTGTTCCAATCTTCAATTATTCACATGCATTTTTTAAAAATAGAATTCATATACATTTCTCTATTTTTTATTTATTTGATCATCTCCTTCATGTGCATGATCTAGGCTAGATTAAACTTTGACTCATGTGAGTCTCGCAATAGTAAGTTCTAGGTCTGTGTTCAATGTCAATATGGTCATTCCTTCTTCACCTTTTAAAATGTTAATCAATTTTGTTTTATTTCCTTTAAATGTCATCTAGGTGGCTAATCCCTTTATTCTTTTTTAACACCCTGTGCCTTCTACCTTATCCAATAATCCAAATTCGAACACAAAACTAGAATCTTCCTATTTTCTAACCTGGTCAAGGAAAAACAATTCCTTTGGAGTCAGTTCTAGAAGAATCAAGATATCATTTCTCTTCACAGCTTCCCTAGCCACTTGGTCTCTACATGTGATATTATCTAGATCTAACTCACTTATATTGTAGCATGCTAAGACTCATCAACTCCTTCAAGCATTTTTACTTTCTTCTCCTCAAAATCTCTCATGTATTTAATCAAGAAATCCTTAAACTCTTGTGACTGAACAAAGTTTTCTTACTTAATGAACCACAAAGAGATATCTTCTCTCTCATCCTTATTGTACATCAAATCACCAATATCCCCTATTTGTGCATAATATCCATGTTTTACTTCTAAGTGTTTGATAGAAGGCCCTAAAAGTATGGGTCTTATGTCATTCTTCACACTTTCTACAACTTGAGTGATCTCTTCCGAGGCTTCATAATTAGAGTCATCATATGAAATAATAGATATGATGGATTCTCCTTGTTATGATTGGGAGGTAGAGGCACTAGGGTTAGGCTCTATTTTTTTCTTTTTTATCTGAGGGGAATTTGGTACATTATCAACACTCTTTGCTATCACCTATAAAGTGTACTCTTTATATAAATCATCATAATTTTGAATACATTTCTTAATCCTTATTACATATAATTCTATGTTTTAATAGTATCATGGTATGCTTTTACTTAATTTTCTTCCTTCAATCTTAGACAAAAAAATCTGTTCTTCCTTCAATCTTTGACAAAAAAAATCTATCTTTTTGGTCTCTTATACACTTGGGCCAAATCATCACAATTCCTAATAACATCATCTTTTAGGTTTTACTGATAAGCACATCTAGGTTCAATACTCCTAATATGCCCCTCAATGTCATATTATCTACTCTTCTCATTAGTTAACTAACAACCATTCATGAAAAAACCATTAAATATTATAAAATGAGGAAAGATGCTTCCCTTCCTTCTAGGTTGGGCTCTCTCTCTCTCTCTCTCTCTCTCTCTCTCTCTAACCACATAATCTACTAGAAAAACTCCAAAAACCCTAGTCTCTCTAAGATAAATAGTGGCAACTTATGAGGAGCTTGTTTGCATCCATATATTCTCCATAATTCATATTTGGGTTTGTTAATCAAATCTCCCTAGTTCAATAGAAAACCTTTATTACGCTAATAATCTTTAGGCCTAAACATATTCCTAATTTCTTTAAGGATCCTTGTTATAGGCTTACCAATCATTCTAATAATCCATTGTATAGATACTGTAAAATCACCATCATTGGCATGTAAATCCCAAAAAGGGCACCACACCCGAATGTGCATTGGGTTTGGAAACCATTATTATCTAGATTCATTAGCTTCATATAATTTCTAAATTGGTCAACATTTTGATACAATATCAAATGACATAATAAAGAATAATTTTTGAAACACATTGGAGTCTTCCACTTGATCAATTGGTTATGTAGAGTGTTTTCAATTTCACTATAGAAGTTAAATTATAAATAGTTATATGGATTTTGGATCTTCATGCACAAATACATGTAGTATAGACAAATATTCTTCTTTTAATCCTCTCCAAAGAGCTAAAGCCATGCATAAAAGATATTTTTGAAGAAATTCATGAAAGAACTAACAGGATGAGCTCCCATGTTATCTACATACATTATTTGCTGTTATGGCCTCTACAAATAAAATGAGAAATCTCTCTAAATTTTCCATACTTCATAGTCTTATCATACTCATTCTTAAAGTGTTATCTATCTATTTGGGTAAGGACTAGAGTGCTTAGTCTGAAACATTTCCCAACACATGATTTAGTAATAACCAACAAATAAATTATGTCTAATTTTCTTAAAATCCTTGTTGAGGGCTCATAATTCTTAGCTAGCACATTTATCAATTCAACATCTATAAATACATTTGGGACCATCACCTTTGCTAGGTCAAGACTCCGTGCATTATTCCTAGGTTCTTAAAAGAAATACCAAAAAAGAGAATGACTATACATAGGCAATTTGGGATTGCTACACTCTTTCAATTCATATTGAAAAATAGACATTTGGCCACTAGGGGAAGACCCAAAAGAACTTTCTTACAACATTTTCTAAAGTAACTTCTCTACAAGTTCCTCTTTACCACTAACATGTTTTTTCATAGGCTTCTTGAAGAAATTTGAGCTTGACAGGAGAAGATTCTAAAACTTATTCATTTGAATGTTGAATGCTTGCATAAATGAACTCCAACATCCTCCCCTTCTTACTCACTCCACCCTTTTCATTTCATGTGAAATATATCTTCTTTAATCATTTATCAATCTTTAAAAAATTCTATATCTTCTTTAATCATTTATCAATCTTAAAAACATTCTTTCTTCAAGGCTCATAAATTTTTGTGCATTTCTAAATTCATATCTCACTCCATATGTCACATCATTGAGTACTCAAGTAAAGCAATTAATATTTTAATCTTAAGATATCTTTTTTTGTTGATTCTGCCTTTATAGGATCATCTATTTCATCATCTTTCAAAACTACAAGAACTCAGGACTTTGAGTTCACTATACATCAATTTTGTGAAAGTGGACCTTATTACCATCTTCCCTCCTAATTTTCCAAAATTGGTGAAAATTTGGTTATTTTATAGAGAATCTCTCGAAAGATTTAATGTGTTCTATTAGGGTTTACTCTAGAAACCCTACAACTTAAGAGACTCCAAACTAACTCCTAGCCCAAAGAAAAATTCTTACCAAATTCAATTCTTTAGCTCTTCCTCTTGAACTAGAAGTCCAACTCCACTCCAAGCCCTCTATGATACAACCTTGGCTTTCCCATGGATAGATGGGTGTTAGAAGCCTTATTTTGTACAATCTTTTAAAGGTTTTTGGTTTTCTCTAACAATGCATTTGTACCCAATTTATGTAAATCCCTAGAAAATGAGGCTACAAGACCTAGTTGCAATTAGGCCACTAAAACTAGGCTTTTAAAAATTTTTACAAAAATTTCTTAATAACTCCTAATACTAATCAACATTTTCATACCCTTTTGGAAAAACCTTTAGATTTTGTAGGTCTACAGTTTCCAACATGTCCATACAACCCCAACCCAATTATCGCCCCAAAAAGGAAATCATCTAGTTTTAGGCATGGGTTTGAATTTTGTTTATTGAAACTCAAATCACCTTAGTGACACTTCCACTAGTTTCTAACACCTCCCATGAGAACATCCAACTTCAACCTTCCCACAAATCCATCCAAGCTGTTTAAAAGAAACTATGATGGCTCTTCCTCCTTGTTGGGACCCTACTATCTCGACTAGGCCAAAAGATAAAAAATAGAAAACCTACTTTTCCATACCCCAAATGGATATGTGTAGCATATTTTGATTGCACTCCCATATTCCAATAGGTCACAATGAATGCACTATGGGATTTTATGGGAGACACATTTTACTCTCTCCAATCTTGTTCAGACCAATGAACTATCCAGTAAGGAAAGCTTTTACAAACCCAAATAAATAAATTCAAGATCTCTTAATATAGAATATAGAAAAGGTAAATACACCAATCTAACTACCCATTCTTTACAATGGTGCTATTCAATCCATACAAATTAGGATGTTGAACTTACAAGATGACTGTGACAAAGTTGTACAAAAAAATGAGTTGATTTGCTATTAAAATTGAGGAAAATGAATGTCCAACCCATATAATAGATCATGGATAATATTATTTACCATAACTCCATAAATTCCATTATTTGGAATAGTTCCATAACTTCCAAGGGTCAAAAAGCAATTTTTCAAGAAATGTTGGCAATGACAAGTTTTACAATTATTTGCATCTCCTTCTCAAACTTTTCTTGTGCCTTCCAAATTGATTCCTTTTGGTCACATTATATCTATTACCACATTTATCCTATTTATAATATTTTTCATAAGATTTCTCCAACTATTTTTGGCTCCAATTTTTTTTTTTGCACATTTAGAAGCAATTGAGCAACTTTCAATCACAAGTTGACAATTTGTCTCCTAGCCATCTAATTGATCACTCAACCTCACAGAAACAATCATAGGACCCTAGATGTCCTATTTTTAACTAATTAATTAGCTAGAGTCACTAAAAGAAAAAATTTAACCTAGGAGAACTAGGGTTTGAATTTGACTACCTTAGAATCTCCTACACCAAAAATCCACCAAGTTCAAAATTTCAATGAATCAAGATATGTGAAAAAATTATAGACTTAACTAATAGTATATGATTACCTCTTAATTTTAATACTACCTATCCTAATATGAAATATTATATAATATCTATACACATATTAATTAAACAATTACAATGTTAAATGCATAAGAGTAGAAATAAACTCAAACTACCAAGTCCAAAAAATAATTTTCATTATCTTAGACCAAAAATTCAGTTATTCACATAGCATCATTAGTTGTATAATTCGCAATAAAATCATTCCAAATATAAAAATTATGTTCTCTAGATGATACTAACAAAATTTAAATGTATACAAGTCTACTTATAAAATGGAAATTATTGGACCCAATGTCTATAATTTGAGAAGATTTAAATGAATGGTTAAGAATCAATCATGTATCTCAAATATGATTCAAAGGGGATAATACAAAGAGGATGTAAGAAAGATATAATTGTAGAGTATTTTATTTAATTAAAAAATGTATCAATGATGAACTCAAAATAATAGAGGTAATATATTTAATTGGTAAGTTCTCTCTGAATGAAGTAGTTAATTGAGGGCATGAGAGAATTGTAGAGAAATCACTATTTCCATATTCAACCAACAAAGTAGATATTGAACAAGGTTAGGATCAGCTCCAAGTGAACTAGATAGAGTAAGTATTTAATTAGGTAAAGTAGGTTTTAACAGCTTAATAATTATCAAAGGGACCAAGTTTCTATGGGAATGAAAGTGTTTAATTTGTTATCATCAACATTTCAAATCATACTCCATGGTCCATAATCAAGATGAAAGAATACAATAGGATGCAAAAAACTTACACAAGGTAATTGCCAAAAATATCTTAGTAACATAATTATTAGGTAAATTCAATTGTATGTTCATATTAAGTAGAAAGTAAAATTAATTATTTTATAAACAAAATATATATGGATAAATAATTCATATATGCATAAATGGATAAATTTGGATAGCAATTTATTAAATAATGACTAGTGGTATATAATTTTTTAAAATAATTTATACCTTGCAAGATTAAGTGTGGGGAGCGCTAAGTAATAAATGGACAATGAAGCAATACTGTGATGAATTGATGATGATAGAATGATCATTTGAATAGTTAAAAAATTATTAAATTTACAAGATTATATTATTTCACATTCAAATCAATTGAAACTATTGAAAAGAAATATATATTATCAATTAGCTTACAACTTATTAAGACATACAAATCTTTACAAGCCATAATAATAATATTAAAAAATTAATACAATTATCATTACATCAATATTTACACAATAGGGGTTCTTTCCCGAATGAACCCTTGAACCTATTTTTATTTTTAAATAATATATACAATGCTTCTGTCCTTTTTCTTTTTTAAATATATATATATATATATATATATATATATATATATATATATATATATATATATATATATATATATATATATATATATATATATATATATATATATATATATATAGATAGATAGATAGATAGATAGATACACACACACACACACACAATAGGGGAGAAGAGGAACCAGTAGTCATGCGGGCTAACTTCATCAACATGTAGCCATAATATGAAATAATGTAAGATTTGTTCACTTTTTAGAAATGTAAGTTAGTGGACACTAAACTAGCTACAAATTAATTTTGATGTAGTAACTCACCTTGCAACTCATTAAGATAACATTTTTATTGCAAAGTATCTAATAAAATAGGGTTAAGTATTCAATCAAAACCTAATTTGAAAATCTTTAGTAGTTGGGGGGACAATATACTTTGTTATTAGTAGAGCATTTTTATGTAAAGTATAGAATATATATAACTTAAATGGATCAAATGCCTATTTTTAATTCTAAGCATACATGTTTGTTATCTCTAATTTAATATCTAACATAATAAGGCCAATAGTTATATACAAAAAGATATTTTCTATCAAAAAAATACATTATTACATAAAATATAACTTATACTCATAGAGATGACCCCAAAGTTAAACATTAATTTTTTTCACAATTTTGTATATTTCATATGCAAAAAAATTATTATATAGACCTGTGGTAATAAGACAACTTAAATAATTTATGTAAAATACTACAATGCATCAACATTAGTATGGACATTACTATAAAATTTTAACTTTAACCTATGCAACTTTTCCTATCCTCGAACCCCTACACACTTCCATGCCCTCTCAGTCTTGGGAGGGATGGAAACCCACTGCTAGACATCAACCCTGGTTGTCTAGATTCAAGGATCTGGCTGTGAAATCCCTGAATGGCCACCTTTTTCAGCAAGATGACAGTGTTGATATGTTGGAACCTAGAGTTGTTCTAGAGAATTGTGCTTGTCTTGGCCTCAAACATTTGGGAGGACCCATGTCTACAACCTCCTTATCATTGCCTCCAAATTCAAACTCATTGGGGGTTGATGTTGGATCCAAGACTTTTGTGGATTATAGTGCCAAATCCACATTCTCCTTAGGACCCACAAGACCTTGAATTTCTTTACCTAGTTCTATGGTGGATTCAATCTCCTCGGGGTTTACCTTGTGTCTTGTGGGAAAGTTTGTCTCTTTCTGACCTATGGTGGACATGCTCAAAAAATAGTGTTCAACAAAGTAGAAACTAAAGGGTTTTGTCTCCATCTTAGTGATAGATAGAACCCTCTTCTTGTTCAATTTCATGTCTAAGAAGGACACGAAATTGATTATGGATGGATCATGGAATTTTGGCAAACATCATTTGATGATGAAAAAATGAAAACCTCATTTTAACCCGAACAGTGACCTCTAAAAATTCTCCTCACTCTAGATACACTTGCATGGACACCCCCAGAAGTTTTGAGATGTATGTGGTTTTAGATGGATTGGTAGCTCCTTTGGGTAGTTCATAAACATGGAATCGATGATTGGTTCAAAGGTAAAACTAAGTTTTGCTAGGTTCTATGTGAATGTGGGAATGAATAATTTTCTACCTACCATGGTGAGCCTAATGTCCAAATGGGACACCTGGATGCAACCTCTTATCTATGAGAATGTTGCTCCTTTCTAATAGAAATGTAATAGCTTTTTTCATCTCTTTGTGGAGTGTCTAAAGGATGAGAAACTCAAGAGAAAGGTCTCTTCTCTAGGTGTTGAGGTGGTTGAAAGTTGAAATGTTGCTGAAGTTAACATAGAACTAGCTGGTTGTAAAGGGGTTCCACAGTCCAATGGAACCCCTTGCGTTGTTGAGAGTACTAAACCCTCTCATGTAGTAATGGACATGGCACAAGGTGTGGGGAACATAGCTAAATTCATAATGGATGTTTCCACTCTTGAAGAAGGGGAGTTGTAGATCTTGGAAATACTGCACTTGGGTAATGATGTGTTGGACAAAGAAATGGATACCCTTGTCGTTTCCTTCCTAGGTGTTGTAAAAGTTTCTTTACCCATCTCAATGGGCCCAAGCCTTAATTTTTAATGGACAATCCTAAAGAGGAAGAATAGAGGAGGGATTAAGGAAGATGTAGGTTCATATGTGAAGGCTAGGAGACCTCCAATCAAGAAAATTTGTTAGAAAGAAATAGAAAAGGATATTGTAAAAGGGGGAAAAAAACTTTGAAGGATACCTAGAACTGAAAAAGATGAAGATCATATCCTAGAATGTGAGGCGGTTGAATAGGCCTAGGAAGTAGTATGGAGTCAAACAAAAGATCATTAAACTCAAAATTGATATGATTATTTTGCAGGAAGTAAAGATGACTAAGAAAGCTTTCTCAAGAGTGGTCGAGTATGTTTAGCTAGGTGCTAGATATACCTATAGTAAAGAAAATGGTTCTTTTGATGACATTTCTACTATGTGGGATCCTGAAAATGTGGTGGAACTAGATATCTTTGTTAGTACCCATTTCCTAGACACGAATTTCACTGACCAATCTTGCAGTTGGACTATTCTTAATTTTTTCCCCCACCACTCATAATGGTAGGCTTGCTATTTGGAATAAGGCTACCACTATGGCTTCTTCCATGCAACAATGAAATATTGTGTGTATGGGAGACTTCAACACCCCAATGTACCCTTTAGAAAAAAAGGGAGTGTTGGAGGATTTTTTAAAAAGAATGCAAGACTTGGAGGATTTCTTGAGAAGAAATGACCTGATTAATATTGATCTCTAGGGTTTTTCTTTCACTTGGTCTAATAACAAACTAGGGAAAAACTTAATTTAGGGTAGGCTAGATAGGGCCCTTATCTTTGCTAGATGGGACATCCTTTAGCATACCTCCTTAAAGTTATGGTTGAGGACCATTTTAGATCATTCTATGCTACTTCTCTCCTGGGCACAATATCCTACAAGAAGAAGGCCTTTTAGATATGAGATCATGTGGCATTCACATAATGATTTCAGGGACTATATTACTAGATGGTGGATGAAGCTGGTGAAAGGTGCAACTATGTCCCAGATTGCTAGAAAACTTGATAGAATTCGAAAAGAGGTGAGAAAATGGAGTAAATACTCTTTTGCAAGTCTTGATCCAGGAGCATCCTAGGTTGCCTTGTAATCCTACACTTTTTTTATTCAGCCAGTTGTTGCCAAGCTCCAATTATTGTCGAGCACCAGTTTTCAGTTGTTGCCTAGTTCTTAATTACTACCAAGTGATTCCTTTGGTTGGTGAGTGATCCTTTGGTTGCCAAATGATTCCTTTGGTTGCTAAGTGATTCTTTGGGTATTTTTTTCTCCATGGTTACCGAGCATTGGAGGATGTCAAGTTCATAGTTACTGCTAAGTGATTCTTTGGATGCCAAGTGGCAGTTTTGAAAAGCTTTCATTTGTCGATTAGTTTGTGTTTGATTCAAGTTTGGTCCAACCTTTCTCCTATTTAATTCAAATATAGGTAGTTAATATCTGATGTGTGCCGACATATGGGTTGATTATGCATTTAATGTAAGGGTTTATTAGTTGGTATTTGCATTAGGCTGACTTGTGGCCTTTCTATGTTCTAGAATCTTCTATAAGTCAATTTGGCAAGTATTTGAGAAAGTATAGGATTAAGTTTTAGATTGATTGTTAGAACTTAGAGGATGGGATAAGAGTTATGCATCTGGAAGTGTGAAATTGAAGTTGGTTTGTGAATTTGAAAGTTGCAATTTTTTTGGTCATAACTTAGAAGGCCTTACAATTGGGCATGTATGTTAAATAGTTGAAGAATCAATGAAAGTGTTTGCTCTTCCTCCTTTGGTTGTTGATTCTATGTGTTAGATTTTCATTGTGTTAACTCTCATAGGGTCGTTTAGATAGCTGGTTATGCCTTTGGCCCTAGCTATCCCTTCCTTACTTGCATCAGGTGGTATTAGAGCTTGACGTTTGTCCTTGTGGTGACTAAATCATGTAGAACCCTAAGTGAATTTGGTTGCAGGGTAGAAAATCTATAGATTTGACCTACAACTTGCAGATGGTTACACTATTATGGGAACCTGATTTGTAAAGATAGTTCATGGTAGAGGAAATGTTGATAATGTAATATTAAATACATTGGGAGAAATCATAACCATATTAGATGCTATAGAGATAGCCCAAAGGAGAGGAGCACATCTTGATGATGTAAGTGATGATGAAGCAGTAGCACCAAACCCTAATCCAAGACTTCAAGAAGACCAATATGAAGTAAGGTTGTTGAGAGTGTGCCTGTATAACCATATTTTTTTGTCATACCCTTTTTGCAAGGAACTCAAAAATTATTCAAATCAAACAAGTATAAATTGTAAGAGACTAAGAAAGAAGGAAAACGTGTTATCTCACTAGGATAATAGTAATAATGAGACAAAGAACCATGAAGACTAAATCCAAGGAGACTAGGTTTGAACATCTAGGTTCATTCAAATTGAAAAATTGGTTTGCCTTCATAGCACTGTCAAGCCAACAACATGAGAATTATTTTGTGTCTAGAGTGTCATCAATTTTTTTAAATGTAGAATGAAATTGTTGTAAGTATGCATTTCTACCACATGCAAATGATTTTGAGATACAAACCTATGCAATCCAATCTCCCAAGGAATAGATTGTACCACTTATTGCCATCTTTGCCAAAAAAGGATTTGTCATAAAGCGATGTTAGAATAGTTACTAAAATGGTAAAAGAATACTTTGACTTAAGAAAAAAACTACACAATATTAAAACATGACATTGTGCTTTAAAAACTAAAAAGGTACCTATAACAAAGAACTTCATTTGGACTTGCTAATTGGTTTTCTGTATTCGAGCTTTTGGGTAAGATTGTGTAAGATTTTTTAGCTTCAACATTTTAGATCATACTCTATGATCCATCATGAGGATGTTAAAGAGAAAGCTATGAAAGCAGAAAAATGATATGTTGCAGACTAGGCTTAGTAATAAGAGGAGAGGGAGGGGTAAGGAAGAGCCACACATAATTCAAGAGAATAGAAAAGAAAAAAAAGAAAAAAAAAAAGAAAAAAGAAAAAACACTTTAAAGTCAAGAAAGACCAAAAAGAAGTACAAATACCAATTAATGAAAGAAATAAAACTTCAAATAAAATTAAAATGGAAATATAAAATGAAAGGAAGACCAAAAAATGAAAAATAAAAACAAAAATATAAACCAAATAGATAAGAGAAAGACCAAGAAGAACTGGCTTGAAAATGGGAGGCAATTCATAAGAAATAAAACAAAAATCAATGAGAAAAAACTAAATAAGAGAAAATAAAAGTAAGAAAAGGTAACATAACACCACAAGGAGAGGACAAAGAGGAAAACTAAGAATGGAAAGGCAAAGAAACTCACTTAATAAGGAACTACAAAAAATATAAAAATAATAACAAAAAAGAAATGTGAACTCACTAACAAGATGACTAAAAAGAAATGTCTTTACACTCCTTCCCCTTTAAGCCCAAGTGGTGGAAATGCTATGTTGATGACACCAACATTTGTTGGCCTCACAGTCTCCAAAAATTGGAAGAATTCCACACCCACCTTAACAGGGTGTCACCCTATATTTCCTTCACTATGGAGCTTGAGATGAATAGATGTCTACCATTTCTCAATGTTCTAATCTCTAGGAAACTGGATGGCTCACTAAGTCGTCAAGTGTTCTGTAGAGCCACCCACACTGACTTGTATCTCCATTCTTCTTCCCATCACCACCCTCGCCAAAAAGTTGGGGTGCTCAAAACCCTAGCTCTTAGGGCACTTCACATTTGTGATGATGACAACATTGATGAGGAGCTTTCCTACCTTTGCAAAGTCTTCAGGCTCAATGGGTACACCAACCATAACATTTCCAAAGCTTTCAAGCAAGCCGAGTTGTTTCACTCCACCTCAAGAACCCCCCTCCTTCCCAACCCATAATTACCCCCTTTGTCACCCTTCCTTTCATTGAAGGCATCTCACACAAAATTTCAAAAATCCTTCTCAAAAAAGGAGTGTGGTGTGCCTTCAAACCCCTTTCGACTATCAGGAATCACTTGCCCCCTCTCAAAGACTCTAGAAACACCCTTGCTGAATCAGGGGTCTGTAAAGTCTCTTGTTCTTGTGGAATTCCATACATTGGAGAAACTGGGAGATCATTCTCCACAAGAATTAGGAGGCATAGTGTTGACATCAAGCATGATAGGGTGTATAAATTGGCCTTAGTCGAGCATTCATCCTCTACCAAACATCACATTTGTTTGGAAAATACCCAGATCCTCGTGAAAGAGGATAGCTATTTTAAGAGAAAGACGAAGGAAATGATCAAAATTTTCAACCACCCGTCAAACCTCAATCGAGATGAAGTTTGGGCCCTTAGCCTTCCATGACACCCTCTTTTATCTTCCATTAAAAGACCCCATTAGTCCCCCATTTAAATTTTTTTTCCCCTCCTCCTCCTATCTCTTGCTCCTCCCGTCTCTGTCTCTGTTGTGTCTTTCTTGCCCCCATACACCCCCCTGTCCTCCCCTTTCCTCATGCCTCCAATCTTTCTCCCTCTCTCCTCTTTCCCTCCTTGGCCTTGCTTCCGCCCCCCCGCCCCCCCACCCCCACCACCTTTCCCTAGGTTTTTTTTGTTGTTTTATAGGCTAGGTTTTTATTTGTATTTTTTATTATTATTTTTCTTTTTATTTTCATTTTGATTTTTTTTTTTGTCCTTTTGTTTTCAATTTTTACATCTTTTTAGTTTGCATTTTTCTCTTTCTTGCTTTTTGTTTTTTCTCGTCTTTCTTTCCTCTATTGATTCTCCTTTACTATTATTATTTTTATTTTTATTATTTCTTATTTTTAATCTTTTTTTTTAATCTTTTTTATTTACTTATTTTTATTTTTTTTCTTCTTTTGTAGGCATTAGTTTTTATCCTTCATTATAAATATACTTGCGTGTATGTGTACACACACACACACACACATATTTATTTCTTGTATACTCTCCTAATTTTGTTCTCTCTCTGTTGCATTTTTTATTTATTTATATTAGTGTCTGTATTTTGCTACATATATACATAGGTTATATACATAGTGATATACTTGCTATTTCATTTCTTCTTTTATATATATGTGTTTGTATATATATGTTCTTGGTTTTATTTATTTTTGTCTTAGGAGAGTTTTTATATATAATTTTTTTTAATTAATTAATTTTACTATCTTTTGGTTATATTGCACACACACACACACACACACACACACACACACACACACACACACACATATATATATATAGACACACACACACATAGTTTTATGTTGTTTTCTTTTATTTTTCTTAGGTGAGCTTTTGTTGGTTCTTCTTTTCTTGAATTTTATTTCTTTTTGTTTTGTTTTTTTTTGTTCCGTTTTAACCCTTATTAGGTTGGTTTTTCATCTCTTTTCTTTTTAACTTATTTGTCTCTCTCTTTTTGCTGTTCTCTTCACTCTCCTTAGGCTTAATGTTGATGGATTTTTTAATTTTTTCCCTCCTTTGATCTCCCTTTAGTTTTTCTTTTTTTGGGTCTTTCTTCATTTATTCATTTTTTTAAATTTTCTTTATCTTCTTAGTCATCTTGTTAGTGAGTTCACATTTTTTTTGTGTTCTTATTTTTTTTTTTTTTGTAGTTCCTTATTAAGCGAGTTTCTTTTCCTTTCCATTCTTAGTTTTCCTCTTTGTCCTTTCCTTCTGGTGTTACGTTACGTCTTCTTACTTTTATTTTCTCTTATTTAGTTTTTTCTCATTAATTTTTGTTTTATTTCTTATTAATTGCCTCCCATTTTCAAGCAAGTTCTTCTTGGTCTTTCTCTTATCTATTTGGTTTATATTTTTGTTTATATTTTTCATTTTTTGGTCCTCCTTTCATTTTATATTTCCATTTTAATTTTATTCGAAGGTTTATTTCTTTCTTTAATTGGTATTTGTACTTCTTTTTGGTCTTTCTTGATTTTAAAGTGTTTTTCTTTTTCTTTTTATTTATTTTTTCTTCTTTTCTATTCTCTTGAATTGCGTGTGGCTCTTCCTTACCCCTCCCTCTCCTCTTATTACTTAGCCTAGTCTGCAACATATCATTTTTCTTCTTTCATAGCTCTCTCTTTAACATCCAAATGATGGATCATAGAGTATGATCCGAAACGTTGATGCTAAAAAATCTTACACAATCTTACCCAGAAGCTCGAATACAGAATATCATGGATTGTGGAAATTTATTGCAATTAATTACTAATTGTTTGTCACTATTAACTATAAGCTTATCTTTAAAGTTTGACCTTCACTTGGTTTCAAGAATAGTTTAATATTCTCAAATAAACAAGGCCAACCACGTGAAGGTGGAAGCTCATTTGGCCCCTCCCCACCCCCCAACATCACTCTAAATTTCCCATTAACATTTAATAACATTCATTCATTCATCCATTTTTGAAATATAACATTCAATCGTTATAATCACATGATAAAATTCATTAACACGCAACATTCATGAATAATTCATTAACACACAACATTCATGAGTAAGTCATTCATGAATAATTCATTAACACACAACATTCATGAATAAGTCATTAACACATAAAATTCATTAACACACAACAATCATTTCTTTTTGGCTTTCTTGCTATTTTTTTTCCATGAAATTTCTAAGAGGAATATCAATTTCCTATTCATCCCCATCCTCTACTAGTTATAATTGCAATGCATGTCTCCTCCTCATCTCTTCAGGAACACGAGGCTACTGCACCAAAGGGGGGTCCATTGCAATAACAAGTACTTCATGAGTTAAATTCACACCATTTTATATTAGTGAATTATGAGTTTTTATTTAAGTAAAAGAACTATAAATCAAAAAAATAATTTAAAAGAACAAAACAAGGATTTTCTTTAATTGAATGTGTGACATGATCTACCTGCTGATCAGTCTAAACATCCTCCAACACTTGTTCAGCACGACATGATTCTATATCCTCTAAAATATACGCAAAAAGGTTACACCAAGTTTAATTAAAGATGTTAAATTTTATTAATAATTACATAATTAGTTTTAAATAGAAAATGAGCACCTCCATGGACAGTGCGATTCACATCAGAGGCTTCATGATGTGGCGTATGATCTGTGTCATGATTAAAAAGCTGCATTGCAATGTCATGCACATTATTATCAAATAGATTTTTGCTCAAGTATTCAATTTCTAATATATTTTTTGGCATATTTACCTATGCACATGATGCAGGAGACTGTTTGGTTAGGGCAATGGAAGCTTGCCACAGGTGTTCAACCATGATTGCATAGCCTTGCTTGAAGGCAATTCTTTTGTGTTCTTTCGTGGCCTCCAGATTAAAATCAGTGCCCTGCAATTTTTTATTAATTAACAAAATTATTTGCATTTTATAAATAAATTTTCTCTGCAATTCATTTACTGCTACTTACAACTCGTGCTTTGATTTTAGAATATCCCCTAGAGCCAAGTTTGTGCTACCCAATCTTTTACAGCCTTGCCTTTGTTGCCTTTGATGTGTCCCACAAACTATGAAAAGTTTGAAATATGTTAGATGATATAGATATAAAGATCGATACTAATTAGTGCATTATTAAATTAATGTACTAGTAGTTAATACTATTGCATACCTTCTTGCATTTTCTGGTGTAATTTCTCTTCAACCATCCCCTTTCTCCTTTGCATCCAAAATGAACTCATTCCACTCCCTCACTATAATAAAGGGAGGACATTCGTACTTTGGATTTGGGATGAGACTCTTTCTATATGAGTCCCTCACAACCTTAAGATGTTTGCAAGCTTTTTGTAACATTTTCTTATGATCAAAAATATTAATACCAAACTCACGCTCTAAATCTTTGATGAGCTGATCTTTTAATTTTTTATCTTGTGATTTCCACCTTTTAAGAAAAAACACAAAATTGTTAGATATAGGTAGTAAAAGAAAAGACTTGAATGAAAGGAAAAATGTTGCACCAATTAATGACATGAAAAAGAAATAGTGGGATAAAATTAGTTCACTTATGATGTTCCACCTTGTACGTATGGTGGGCCCAAATGTTTGCAGTGTGAGGTCATAAAGCTTCTTATAAAATATATCATTTCCTACAAAACATGTCATGGGATAATCAATCCAAAGCTTCTTATGAATAGGTAAATGCATATTACAATATAAAAAATAATTATTTAAAGTACTTGGAATCTTAGAACATTTTAAAGGCATTGATTCATCATTGTCAATCAACAACGATGTCTACATAGCTCCCATGCTAGAAACATGGGTAGCTTCAGGAAATGATGGTGAATTATCTCCAATACATGCACTATGATTTGTATCTGGCATAGCAGATGGTGCATCTCCTACCACTAAAACAGTAATCTGATATGTGATGTACCTAAGATAAAAGTAGAAATTATCAACTCATAATTAACACAAAACCAAATGTAGAAAAACAAGGATTTACCAGTTGGACGTCCCCTTGTTGTTGACATTGTAGTTAGCAATCTTGTATGGATGTCTGTCAATTGCCTAGGAGTCTCCTGTACTTGATGACTTGAACAATACATTATTAGCAAAGACACTCTGAAATAATAAAAGTAAGAGTTAACTTAAGAAGTATTTGAAATTTTGAAATAAAAAATTCCTTGTAACTTGTCAACTAAAAGATTATTTTACCAGTGGCAGTTGGAGCTCTGCTAGTACTGCCTCATCATGTTGTCCTTGACCAGGTTCTGGATCAGTTGCCAAAAAATCCTATAACAAGAACACATTATACATATTTTACTTCACAATATAAAAAATTATAAAATACATTTATTTATTGAACTATTGTTATAACTAAAGATTCATTACTGCTTACTTCATAATGATGAGCTTGTGCTCTCAAATCATATAGCCTCTTTATCATCTCCTCGAATGGAATATTTGCTTCATCCAAAATTCTCATTATTTCTAAATTTTATTTATTTATTCTTTTCTTCAACATAATTGTTACATTAGGTGTTTTTGCAATATCATCATCAAAAGGGGTAGCTATTGGCTCTGTACTTATTGTAGGTGGTTTTCCCTTGTCATGAACATCAAATTGTGAGAGGAATATCAATAAAACTATCATAAAAACTCAAAAAATGTAAATAAAATAACATAATAGTATAACATTTTTTAACTATCTAATTTGTACAATTTCAATAAGGTTTACCCTTGCTGAAGAATGGGTGGGAGTAGCATCCTCGTGGCCTCTATCATGTGTGGCATCCATATCGTCCTATCACAAAGATTAAACATAAAAACTTCAGCTAACTAAAAGCAATAGACAACAAAAAAAAACTTATTAACAAAATGGTATATAGTACTTACAACCCTCATGATAGTAACTTTGTTTGTATCCATGTGATTTAAATGGTAATCTATTAGCAGTTCTTCCCTTACACTTATTAATTTTATTGCACAAACAAAAACTTCATTCCCCTCACGTGCCTCAAATATGCAATTGGGTTGCTTACTAGTTGAGAAAGGTCGTGTACTATTTATAAAACCTATAATATTACCTATTGCTTTTGGTCTCCCATCAATGTACATAGCAAATCTTTTACTTTGATCATTTTCTTTGCATTGTGTATAATTAGTTGATAGTGCATACTTACACATACTTTTTTATATATCAAACAATCTGCATCCAATCATTGTAATTGTAACATGGACTGACATACTTGAACAATTCAACAACTTTTTTGTAACATACCTTTATCTCATCCATGGAAAATAGGCCCAAACCATGTAATGAGGATGGATCAATGCGATATATCCTCTCATTAACACAAAAATCGGTGTTAATTGGAGGTAGCTCATTGGTTACCCATTCTTTCTCAATGTGTGTGTACCGAAAGGACACTTTGATGTCACCTTTCATCTCATCATCATAAGAACATGACCCCCCATTAGCAAGGAAAAATTGCATGTGTTTATCAATTTTCTTTCTAATCTTTTGACCTCTAGTTGATCTCCCTATTTTAGCTATACTACATGTAGAGCTTTCATCTACCATTTCCTCATTTCCCTCATTTGATGTAGATAGATCTGAAAATTACCTATTTGGTGGGTCTTGCAATCCATCAAATAGAAATTTGATAATATTTAAATAATATATATAGAATAATCAAGTCGTGACTCATACATGTAGTTCTTCTTTGTCTATACATGAGAGATATAAAATGTAGTAAGTTGAAAGTGATTATACAATTATATTTCTATACGGACCTTCTTTGTCTATATATACATTATATCATTATTTAATATGTCTATTTATAACATACGTGCTCAATGATAAACAAGAAGAATATAAGAAAATTATGTTTATTTATTGACTTATACCTACTGATCCATGTCACTATGCATGATCCATGCCAAAGGGGTCAAATTTCTTGCATATGTTAATCATTTATCTTAAGTTAACTAAAAATTACATGATATGCATATGCTACAAATAACTTAGAAGACAACATGAATAGTATGCAACATCATAAACATGAACAAATTTACCTTATATATGGAATGCAAGATCATCAATAGAAGGGGTGACGATGTCTATAGTCAATTGCCTATTTGCAAAAAGGGTGATAATCAGACATAATATAAACATTGGTAATTGTAAATAACATATGTTGTAATCATTAGAATTGAATAGAATAAATATGTAATCAAATTTCTTACATATGTTAATCATTTATCTTAAGTTAGCTAAAATTTACATGATACATGTATGCTATAAATAACTTAGAAGACACCATGAGCAATATGCAACATCATAAACATGAAAAAATTTATCTTATATATGAACTGCAAGATCGTCAATAGAAGGGGTGATGATGTTTGTAGTCAATTGTTTGTTTGCCAAAAGGGTGATAGTCAGACACAATATAAACATTCATGGTAATTATAAATAACATATGTTGTAATCATTAGAATTGAACACAATAAATATGTAATCATTACAATTGAAAGCAATAAATGATGTCAATCATTTCATTGATCATTTCAATTATGTCATTGATTATCTTCATCATCATCATCATCATCATCATCATCATCGCCATCATCACCATCATCATTGCCATCATCACCATCATCATCGCCATCATTATCACCATCACCATCATCATCATCATCATCACCATCATTATCATCACCATCATCTTGATCTTCATCATCTACTTCATCATCTTCAATATCTTCTTCTTCCATAACATTATATTTTATCGGCCTTCCTCTTGGATCATGTCTAACAACAAATGACCAACCCTGTTTATGTAGAACCTCTGAGTAAAACACTTGCTCACTTTGGCTTGGAAGAACATAGGAATCATCTCCAACTGGCTCAAATGACCTTGTATTAATCATTGTAAATTCATTATCATGTTGAATAACCATTCTATCTGGATCATTTTGATTTAGTCATACATTGTACCATTTGACGATCAATACAGTTACTTTGAAGGAATTAAAGTCGCACTCAATTATATCATCCAAGATGCCATAGTATTGATTTTGAGATTGTCGAGGATGTATATCATTTCTAGATGATATATTGGTGACCTTGAAAGCTGCGGTTATCCTAGAATCACAAGTTTTCTTTGTGTCATCCAACCTTGTTATGCGAAATTTGTGGCCATGATAGTACACAGCTTTGTGCTACTTGACCTGTAATTTTTGAAGCGTGTGTAAATTATTTGCAGTGCTTGACCTACAATTTTTGAAGCATGTGTAACTTATTTGCATCATGAGTTGATACAAAACATATGTCGAGTTATGATCATTAATAAATTTCTACGTACCTCTCCACATCTTAAACCCTTTACTAGATCAACTACCATCGGCGTAACATTAGAATGTCCATTATGATGAGCTTCTGTAACCAATGAAGTAACACCTGTAGACACCTAAATTTGATTACACGGCTTTAGTAATCCTATTTAGTTATCTCCAAAGGCATCATTAATTAAATTTTTATTTAATTAATCCTTTGCCATCCCTAGTTGATTAATTTAATTAATCATCTATAGTCCTAATTGATAAATCAAATAACCTATTATTAATCAATGAAATCCTATTCTGTTATCTAAATCCAAAAATCCCCATTTATTAAATAAATCTATTTGATAAATAAAATCCTCAAATATAAAAACCCCTAACTTATCCCTAATCCTCCATTTAGCCTAATCCACCCCATCCACCCATACTAACATAGCTTAGCCACTAACTCACCGACCCTCATTAATGCCATCCACTTGCACATCTCTAACATCCCTAATCTAATCCTAAACCCAAGCCTAATCCACCCCCTAATGTTGTCACATTCCCTAAACAAGTTTAAGACTTTCCTAAACCAAATCAAAGTCTCCCTCAAAAAATCCCAACCACCAAGTCATGAGTGCTCTTACAAAACATAAAAGACTCTTACAAGTCCACTCATGACTCTTACATCCATCTTCCTCACTCTTCCCTCTTCCACACTCATTCCTCTTACACCTTTCTTACATACTCAACCCCACTCATCATGCCTTTAACCAACCCTTTACCCTACCCTCTCACACTCATCCTCCTTGTGACAAGTGTCACCTTCCCATTGGTGCTAAACAAGCACAATCCATGTGCCCCCTTTTGAGTGCATCTTAGCCGTCCTTAACCATCTCCCCATCCTTGCATCTAAGCCCTCCATCCCTCTACCCCTTGGCCTATAAATTGAATCCCATCCCAAGCCATTTCATCAACAATCTTTGAGCTAAAGTTACCATGCTATTTTGAGAACCAAAGCCATCAATCATACCCTTATAATGCCAAATTGAGAGCTCACAAAGCTACCAATTTTCCATTACCCACCTCCATTGAAGCAACTTTTGAGCATCTTGAGCATCTTGAGCATACACCCACATCAAAAGGACACATCTATAGAATCAAGAGAGCATGGAGTGTTTTCTCTTGTGAGGTTTGCACTTTTTGTTTTCTTTTCTTTGTCTAAACATATATGTGAATTTAGTTTTGGTTTGTGAATGTTTACTTTATTTGTCAATGTTCTTTGCATACTAAATCTTGTTCTACAACACCTTCCCATGTTAATGAGCAACCATTTTGTTGACATTGTTAAATCCATACCGTCATCCAATCAAGATTGTTCGCAATATACAAATGTATTGAATCCCACTCTCGACCACCTATATAAAAAAAAATACACCAATAAATAACCTATATTGAAGAATTATAAGAATTAATTAACTACAATTACATCTTCGATTTACCTCTCACTTTCCTCAATCTACCTTTGCCCATCAAGTAGTCCCATTCAAATTTGTTAATTGAGTTGGGATCCCAAATACGATCTACATGGATCTTTGCTGCAAACTTAGGAAGATATTCACTAATGTACACCATGGTTTGGTATACCATATATCCCTCCATCATAGAACCCTCGGGATGTGCTCTTTATCAAACCAAGCCTTTCAAAAATTTCAAGTGCCTCTCAACCATCCACATTGACCTGGTTGGTATAGGTCCACACAATTCAATCTCCTCAACTTGATGTATGAGGTAGTATTCTTGTGCATTGAAAAAACTTGGAACTAGACACTTTTGCATTTCACACATAAGAAGAGGAATTTTTCTGTTCCAATAATTTATATCTTCTTTATTGATTTCTTTAGATGACAACAACCTCATGTATTTTTCAAGATCATATATAACCTATTTGACATTGTTGGCGAAGTGGTGTGGGAGAGATAGAGGTAGAATGTACTGCAATATTTGTAAAATGATCTTGTCAATATTTTATAAAAGAATGCAATTAAAACTACATGTAGTATACAAATATATAGTGAATACAAAATAACATGAATTACCTTAATAAATGTATGCCAATCATGTGTTTTCAACCCTAGCCCAAATTCACTTTTCTTTGATCTGAGATTGTTTATGTTCGTAGCAAATTCTGTGGGAAATTTTATTTTTTTATGACTTCTTTTATAGCACTACTCTACTGCTCTAAAAATTACCAACTAAGGGCACTTGTATCAATCTAGTCTCCATTGTTATTTGATCAAATTCCATTTTTCATTACATGGTTGGATTCTTCAATGTCACTACAAGTTTTGACAATTTGGTCTTTGTCACGCCTTCCATCCAATATTTTCCATAATGTCTTTGTTACATTCTTTCCAATATGCATAAGATCAAACAAATACACAATTGGGAGTTTCTCATAGTACGATAACCTAGTAAATTATGTAGGATAAATTTTTAGTCCTTTTGGAAGATGGTCATTGATGCCTTGACGACCTTCACAAGCATCAATTACATCATCAATAAATAAAACACAATGTCAAAATATAAATTTGAAACAAAAACCATCAGATGGAATGACATTATGTCAACGATTTATTTTATTATATACCAACTTCCATAGGCAAGGTGTCATTCTTTGTGGCTTTGATGTAGTTTCTTCTTTCCCATTGAAAAGATATTTTTGGTAATTCAACACTTATGATTTTTGTGCAGAAAGTGTCTATTCTCATTCAACACCTACTTTCTTAAACTTTTTGAATGATGAGATTTCATCTTTGGACCACAAACTGGACATGCAAATTTTTCCTTTTTCTAAAGACCTACAAGATTCTGTATAATTGGATTAAATGTGTTAACTTTGTGTTGTCACTATAACATACCAAAAAAGAGGTGTTAAGAAGAGAACATACCACAAAAATGTGTTAGCCTAGGGGCATCATGTATTGTCCATACAAGCATTGCATGAAATTGAAATTGTCTTTGTCCTATTAGTCTACAGATGCCATACATAGTAACCCCATTCCAGAATGCCATCAACTTGTCAATAAGGGGTTCAATATATACATTGATATCTTTAACTTGATACTTACCTAGTTGAATGAACACAAATATTACATAATTATTATGACCCTTTTGATGGATTAGTAATAATAAATTAATTTAGATGACCATTTAAAATCAAAAAATACCTAGAACAATCAGTGTCAACATTATGTGCTCTCTCTTTATGGACAACCAAGGAGGTATGTTATTGTTGATAAAAAAAATAGGCCACACTGAGTAAGTAGATCTCATCTCTCCAAAAGGATTGACACCATCTGCTACCAATGAAAGGTTGAGATTACAATGGTCTTCTTTAAAGTGTGGCCATTTTCCCTCTATTTCCTTAAATGCCAAACCATTTGTAGGCATTCACATAATGTCATCTTGACTTCTATTGCATGCATAGTAATCCATAAATTGTGCCAAGCTATTGCACCTAAATAATCATTGCAGACATGGAATAATAGAAATATATCGAAGAACCTTGCAAGATACCTTTCTTGTTAATCAATCTAATTGATATCTACTAATATGACAAATAGGGCATTCTGTTGCAAATTCATGCTATTTATGATATATAATATGATCATTCAGACATGCATGTATTGTTTGATACTCCATTCCAATATCTTTCATAATGGGAGATAATTCTTCGTATGAGCGAGGTAGAATGTTTGATGGTGGTCACAAACACTCACCTATCAACCTATGACCAAAAATATAATTTTTTAATTTTAAGAATATTAATTGCTACACGAACCTAATGTTAATTGTAAGGAAACTAGAAGTAAAATAATGAAAGAAGATGACATACCTTAACATATGTATCATTGCTACATTGGATAAACTATTCATAACCTTCAAGTTCACCAACAACAATACAATGGCAAGAAGAGTTGTTTTGGAGCCTTCATATAGGGACTTGTGTGACTTCTTAAGTATAGGTACATCAAGCTTTGCACCAAAATCATCATCATCATCATCATCATCATCTTGATCATCGTGATCATCTTGATCATCATGATCTTGATCATCATGGTCTTCTTCCATGGTATCATTACCTTCTACTTCAATATTCATACCTCCATGTTCTCTCATTTGGAAATTCACATTCTCTGAATTGTCATGGTCCATAACATGAAACTTAGGGATGTTGATCTATATGAAAATGATGACCTTATATTAGCCATGACCATGAGGTCATCATCAAATCATGTCTTATTTAATTTATAAATTATTAAAATACATACCAATGGACGATATTTGTTTCCCCCTTCAATGTGACCATGTTGCCTAAAATTTTCCTCAACTATTTTGGTTAGATATCTTTGAGTCTTTAAGGCCTTACAGCTTTTGCAAGGACAATAACATTTTCCATCACCTTTTCTTTTTAAGTTAGACCACAATCTAGCAATTGTCTCCCTATTTTTTTGTGCGTTGATATCGTCGGACATGGTCTTTCTTCAATGAAATGACTCATTGGTGGAAGGAGGATGATGTTTTTGCAACCGGCAGATGGAGTAGTAAGAGGAAGACACATATAGAAATGAATACTAAAGTGAGACAAACAAAAAGAGGTATATATAGAGAGATAGATCGATAAAGAGACAAAGAAATATAAAAAATGAAAAGAAACAAATACTTAGTTGACCTTCCATAACTCTACCTCTACATATTGCACTTGCGACATACAAGCACTTCTCGAGAAAATGGGTAGCAGTAGCCAAGAAGAGAATAGGAGAGTCCATTTGGCTCAAGAGGAGGATGCACAAAGTGACCAAGGGGCAAGAGGAAATGCTGATCTAGAGAGAGGAGAGTCTCTAATGTTCAATAGAACCCTGTTGAAGACTATCACAGAGCAAGAACCTCCCCAAAGAAATACATTATTCAAAACTCTTTGCAAGGTAAGAGATAAGGTCTACAAAGTTATTGTAGATTCTAGTTCAACTGATAATATAGCCTCAGTAGAAATGGTAGAGAAGCTTGGATTGAAGAAGTTGCCTCATCCTAACCCTTATAAGGTTTCATGGCTAAATAAGGATTCCTCTTGAAACTAAGAGAACAAGCATAGTAAGGGTTGGGAACATGGAGATGAATGTCCTACTAAATTGTAAGAAGAAAGAAAACCTTGCACAATATCATGGTCAAGATCGAGAAGCAACAAGACAAGTCTATAGCCAAACAAAAGATCAACTACAACATAAGATGTGGGGCTTGAGAAGACTTAAACCAGTTGAAGATTGTTATGACTAGCAAGCCATGATAATTTATATAAGATGAACCTACTATTTTTTCTTTTTAATCAAAGATTCCATAATGATATTAGCGTAATATTCAAGTCAAAAAAGAGGATGTTACATTGGAGGCTTATGGAAGATGTTGTGTGGGATGAGAGGTTTCTATGGCCCTTGGGATAATAGGATGAGTGTAGAGAATATTTCACAAATACATTAATTTAGCACATAAAAAATCTCAACTATCGAGGTGCATTTAGTACAATGTAAAAATAAGAGAGGAATGATCCTTTTTTTTACTTCTTGATGATTGTACCTCACATTGGGTAATCGATTTGAGACCATCAAAGTCTTTAGGCTAGTGCCATGGCTTTATATATGTTCTTATTGTAACGTTTAACACTTAAATATCCCAATTTCAATAACACTATATTATTAGTGAAGGCTATATAATTTAGATGTGATTATTAGTGAAGGATATAATATTAACCTTTGTTAAAATAAGTGAATGGACAAGAATGTAAGGATTGGAGTTACAATGCGATTCTCGTATATATTAAAAGCTTATCTCTTAAATACTACCAAATGCCACCAAAGTATTTTTGAACATATTGTTTTAGCTATAAAACATCTCACTTAAAGAACTCTCAAGGAAAAGTGACAAAAATAAATTACTCCCTTAGGATCTAATATCACACGTATGGTTGTCATTACACCAAAAGCCATGTATATCTCTGAATTTTTAGATCAACATCTTGACATGTACCCAAAATGTTACTAAATTGGCAATTGTTACTTGACCCAACTATTGCTTTTTTTGAGGGATGAAGAAGAACCTTATAATAATATGTAGTGATAAGAATAGTAAACTGAACATAGGAAATTAAATAAAGAAGAAAAATTGACACTTTGTAATAGAATTCCCCCAAAAGCTCGAAACACAACTACAAGAATGTTGCCATGGCCCTTAAATGCAAGATGGTTGATGGTGGATGTTTAAGTGGGGGATTCTGTTGGGGATATGGATGCCCATAAAATTATAGGTAGAAGTGAGTGATGGTGTCTCCTTCTTATCCAATCTCTTCAGGTGAGTTTCAAAATTATAGGTGATTTGGGTGGAAAAAATGTGTAGCACAATGTTGATATCATGGCCAAAATTATAGGTCTAAGCCCAAAAGCTAAGCATTTCTCCCATCATAAAAAAGTATTTGATTTTGTTGTTAGTGTTTTCCCTAAATAAGAGGATGGGGAATTGGTTAAGGAGAAGGGTGGGGTGTATGTTTTATCATCCATTAAGATTATTTGAAACAAGGTCTTGATTGTTGTGATGGAATATGTGACCATTGATGCGAGCTATTATAGGGATCATAATTATTTCTTTTGTTTTCTTAACCATTTTAGATATAAAAAGAGGATTTCCCCCCCTTTCTTCCTTATCTATTCTCTCACTCATAGAATTAAATTTTTTAGAGAGAAACCCAATTAGCCAATCATCCATGAGGGGTTAACAAGGCTGGTTTGTATCTACATCATGAACAATATCCTAAACCTTATTTCTTTGTGTGTTTTAGTGCCAAAGGTTAAAATTGAGGTTTTGGAAAGAAACAAAGGAAAATACAAAAAAAATTATCACTGATCTTGATGCTTCCACCAATGAGTCTTCTAAGAGGAAAAAGGGTCATGTTAATTACAGAGAGATTCCTATGAAGTTAGAAGGGGAGAGTGAGTATGAAGAGAAAAAGGATATTTCAAGTGAATAAGAGAAATAGAGTATGGAAATGGGGGAGTTTGAGGAAAGAGAAAATTCTTATGATTTTGCAGAAATATTATTATCACTATTTCTTTCCATTCACTATGCTATATACAAAATGACGTTGTTATGCTTGCGGTGAACCAAAAAGCTCAAAAAATCTATCATTCAGGAGGAACTAACAGATGAAGAGGAGAAGACCATGAGATTGGTGGATTATGATGATTCATTTGACCATAATATCTAGTTGTCTCCTTAGGAATCCATTGATAAATTGATGAAGAGTTTGATTCATATTATAAAGAAAAAGGAGATAGGAGTAAAGGAAAAGGAGAATTGAAAAAAGGCACATTCCTACACTCAATGTCATGGATCTTGTGGAAGTCAATGTCAAAATCTTGGATGAGGACCTTAGGGATGTAAGTGTTGATCCATTTCTTGGTGTACTTAAAATTAAAAATTTTGTCTCCTTATGCAATTTCAGGCTTGAGAAATGGTCTTTGAATCCATTCAAGACACTCAATTTGAATATAGAGCCCTTGAGGCCAAAGTTGAAGAGCTACAAAGTAGGGGGGCTAATAGAAATTCAAAGGAAATTTCAATTCATATTATAATGGAAAACAAGATAGGGGTAAAGGAAAAGGAGAATAGAAAAATGCACATTCCTACGCTCACTATCATGGATCCTATATAAGTCAATGTCAAAATCTTGGAGGGGGACCTTAGGGATGTAAGTGTTGATCCGCTTCTTGGTGTTCTTAAAACTAAAAAAATTGTCCCCTTGTGCAATTTTAGGCTTGAGAAATGGTCCTTTAATCCATTCAAGATCCTCAATCTGAATGGCCAAAGTTGAAGAGCTATAAAGTAGGGAGGCTAATAGATTTCAAAGGAGATGGATAAGGTGAATAGTAAAAAATGATACTATAGTCAAGGAGTTGAAAGGAGAAATAGAAAGAATGGACGATGTAATCAAATGTGTCTTGACTAGTTGTCCATGGAATATAGAAGCTACTATGGAAAGTCTAAATAGACTAATCAAGAATGTTGAACTAGATGCTACTTCAATTCTTGTGTTACATCTTGAAGAACCACATTCAGAAACAAAAGCCTATAGCCTTTTTAAATATAAATGCACTAGTGCCCAAAAGAAGATAAAAGACAACCTTGTGTCTAATAAGAAAGAGTTCAAGAAGATGGAAAAAAATTCAAGTAATTTAGCAGGAGTTGAAGGATAAGGTGTTGCCACTTCTTTAGGCTCTGGTTTGGGTTTTGCTATCCACCTAGGTTTTTGGTTTTTGTTTCCTTTCCATTTTGAATGTTGGTTGTAGGTTTTTTGTGCTAATATTTTAGTGGGTGTACAAATATATCTGTAGTTGGGTATGAAGTGGTCAAGTAATTTAATTTTTCACTGACTATGGTTGCAACTGACTATGGCTATTGTGGAAGGTAAGGACTAAAGAATAGCCTACCCATGAGAAGTGGATGGATATGGAACTAGAAATATTGAAAAATGTGGAATCATAATAGCTGTTTGTGTATGGTCGAATGGGCTCTACTACCTTCGCTATTGGATCTCGAATCCAATATGGAACTATCGAACCCTAGCAATGTGAAAGAAAAAAATGCAAAGGTATATTGCCCAAAAATGAGCTATCAAATACCAAATATAGAAATGAAAGATAAAAATGCAAAGGTCTATAAGGAGTGCATACATATTTAGGAGCAAAAATGGATTAATGTTTCCCTAAAATGTGTCAAAATGCCAATGCAGTGTAAGAACCTGCAAAAAATGATTCAAAGCAATCATCAAGGTAAGGGTAAATGTTGAAAAACTTGCAACAAAAATACACTCACTTTCAAATTCTCCTATGGCGTTACTCAATTTACTTCTCCAACAATGTCAATGAAACCCTATTCCTCCTTAAAAGTTCTATTATTACCATCTATATATTTCTGTAAATGAGACCCTATTCCTCCACCAAAGTTTTGTTATGGTCACCTGTATATTTCTAGGAATGAGAGTTATATTTCCACTGCTACTGTCTTTGTATTCAAAGATTTCACTTTCATAAGCTCATTGTTGACCTCACATTCTCATTTTCTAAGCTGATCCAAAGCTCTTAGCATTCACTCCAATAAATTGCACGTACCTTCAATCCTCCTGGTGATGCCCAAATGATCAAATGATATAAACTCAACTGACTTTTGCCACTTTAAAAAAAATCTTTATGTTCCCGTGTTGGTCGCAATTGAGAACAACACAAAATATAAAGCATTGGTCGCAATTGCGACCAACACGAGCATGTATTAAAAAAAACAAAAGTTTCCTTTATAATGACAATCAACCAAGAAATTTAGATTTGATGGTTGAAATTTAAGGTCAAAATTTAGGGTTAAATGTACTAGTCTATAGATTACACTATCTATAAATGGTTTAAAGGAGGCACATGATACCAAGTTTCAACCTACTTAATGAAACAAGGATTCATTATTCACATACTATTGATTCAAGGTTGAAAAATGTTCATCTATTGTTTTTGGTGTAGAACAAATTAAAGATCATGCCTAATCACTGACTTAACATGAGATGTAAAATAAAGTATTGGTGGCTAAAAGGCAAAAAGGATCAATTCAATAGTTAATGTGAGACTCTAACCGAAAAATCTAGTTGTAGACAACTCTTCTCTTATATTTATGATCAAACATATTCCTTCGATGATTCTTGAAATAAATCAAAGGTTCTAATACTCATAATAATGATAGAAGTTTTATTTATAAGTTTTATTTATGAATTTTCTCTTTTCTTGAACAAAAATAAAAGCAAAGTAACTATAAATACTAAATGAATTCATTTCCATATTATAAAATAAAATTTGATTTAGTTAAATTTCAGCATTTAAAAATATGATATAACAGATTGGGTATCAAAATTATGATTGAAATAGATATTTGCAATTCTTTCCAATCAGAAAATTTGTCAATGGTTTGTGTTGAGATATAATATATAAAATTAATTTACAAACAAATATAAAATATATTATTTTTAATCCAAGAATAGCATATAAAAAAAGTTATAGACTAAAGATTTATACCTAAGATGATGGCCATGAGCATCAACTATCTTAACCATAAAATTCCATTTTATTTTATTTTTCCAATAATTCAGACAGTTCCAGAGCAAATCCTTTTATTGCCACTTTTAAAATCTAATCTGAAAACATTTTTTCTTTTAACACTTGATTAATTGTGATAGCTTTTCTTTCTTTACAATATCAAATAAATGTTCTGGATGGCTTTGAAAATTGTAACCAAATCATTAGTCGAAAGATGGAAAATAAATTAATCTATAAAGATGCGCTATCGTCAAATGGTGAAAAATATAATACACTATAGATTGTTCAGTTCTATTTGAATCTCTCTCCTCCAAAAGAGAAGATTGATATTTTGATAATCTCTTTTATTTTGGTCTTCATAGAAGCGGAAACCTCAACAAGTATATCTCCTCATTTGTCATAAGTAGGCGTGTCATAAAAGATGAAGATAATATATGTAAGAGGGAAGATTTAGCCAAATAAATTCAGAAGTTAAGTGATACAATAAATTTCTAAGTTCAAACTAATTTTAAATGCTTTTAGGAAAGTAGTATTCTCAAGACACTATATAATATAATTATGTCTCCCAACACCCTGCCACATGTTACAGGTAAGTATAGGTATCCAGTAAAATTGGTGGTTAAGGACCGCATGATAACACAATCTGGTGAGCCTCATCCCAATATGACCGACCCTTTACTAGGAGTTACAACACAAGAACATGTAAGAATATAAATTTTGTTTGTTATCTTGACATTGCCATTTTGAAAAAGGGATATTAAATAAACAAGAATCTGGTATAATTTGATATACAGTTGTCACACAAGAACAAAACCCAATCTCACAGGCAAGGTTCAAACACACACTTATGCCATAAATGGAAATGACGGTTACTGGGTGCTAAACTGTCTAAACCAATCTAGAGGTTGTGCGATTTGTTAGGTGCAATGCCTGTGATGAGCAATACAGTGCAGTCATATGATATTGACTGCTTTAAAATAATGCCAACATACTCACAGATTACAGGCGTGCACGGGTATTCCCCAACAAATAAACCATTCGCATAGTTGATAAAATCCAGGAGGAGTCGACCCCCTATTTGGCTTCGAGATGACAAGGCCAACTTTATACATGCACGACATTAAGATGAACTAAAGGTTTGTTTAGGCCAAGCTTATTTTTGGGTTCATTATTCACATGGCTTAATCCCATTATTCATGGCGCAACAAAAACTAGAAGAAACATTCTATGTTAACTGAATTCTTCTAGCATTAAAGGAGATTTAGGCTAATGCCCACATATCCAAATCTTAGAAGGAATAAAAGCAAATCTTGGAAGGAACAAAAACAAAGCTAACATCAACTTAGCTGCTTTCTCTTCAACCTAAGTAACTTTTTGGAATTTAAACACAGAAGGATTTATATGATTATTCACACTGCAAAAACTCTAATCTAAGATTACCATTCCAATCATTTTCATTCTAAAAGTGGAACCTGGTATTGTCGATGCTTCCCCTTCTTCATCCTTGAAGCCCAATATCCATGGTTCCTTGCCACCTCCCTATGTTTTGATAGAGGATAATTTGGAACAGTTATGCAACCAATAAATCCAAACTTTTTGCAACATGTCAATATTATAAACGACATTTAAACAACATTCTTAATAATTAGATTAGGTTTATTTTTACATTTGACATATTTATTATTTTCATGAATTATTATTTTCTAATTAGCCAGAATTACATGAATTACACATAATTACATCTAAATATTTAAAAAAAAATTATTTACACGATTTTGGGGGGTCTCTTATGAGACTAAAAAGCCTCTCAGCTAATTATATTATAATTAAATAAAAATGGGTTTAACAAAGTAAATTAGTAATTATGTCTTGTTCACTGCAATATTCTTATTTAGAAGGTTTGTGATCTTGTATAACTATTATAGGATGTAGTGTTGTGGAAATCATTATCGTATTTTTTTAAAAGAGAAAGATTACTTGAATCTCAACGATATAAAGAAAATTATTGATATAATTTATTTGTGTGTATATTATTATTTCACACAATATTCAATTACTAAAAGGGAATGGATATTATTTGAATGAATCAATATTCCACAACTTTGAATTATCATATTTATCTTTTTTAAATTATGAACTATAATTTTACTGATTAATATATTTTATATCTTCTAAAATGATAAGAAAGTGGAGAAATTGTATGAAGATAAATATTAGGTTCACTTTCAGTCAATTCCTCATTCTTCTAATCCACTTCACTGTGTCTTCTTGAACCTATATTCCTATTTGAGATTCACATGTATATATAACCTCAGTTCTGTTTTTGTTTTTCTTTATAAGAATCTAATATTTTGGTGGAAGATATATTTTAGATCTAAATTTCATGAAAGATATATTTAGCTCTTAATTAGGTTGAAATATTATGATATTTTCATTGTCTAAACAAAAGGAAAAAATATATTAGTCTACTTTGAATATCTTATCACAAATTCTCGCTTAAAGAATAAAGAATACAATTTTTATTATTTTCCCTAAAATTCAGAACCCTATGAATTTATTTGACATCTTACTATCCAAAAAGAGTTCAAAAATTATATAAGCCAAAACAAACCAACTAAAATACTAGTCAAATAATCTATTTTGTAATATATTATAAATATTTTTTTAAGTTTTAATGATTACAATCTTAAATTTTTAATTGGAGATTCCAAACTTCATGAATTTAAGAGTCAAAAGTCAAATTAACTTTAACATTTCGAGTCTACTTAGATTGACCCCTGACATGATAAGTCAAGCATGTCTTTTCTCTTACTGTAGTTCCTGTTTTAGAGAATCAGGCCTTTGTTAGTGTTTTATTGGAGTTTATGGTTTAAGTCAACTTTTTTCAACTTTAAATTTCCGGTCAATATTTATCATTTTAATGCACCTACTTGTAAAGTAGCACTTACTATTTTAAAAAGAATAGGATTTAGATTTGAACTCTGGATATTTTCTAATTTGAAGAAGAAACAAATCTTTAAATGTTTTAATCAATTCATTAGTACGCTTGGTATACCAAATTCTTTTTTTAATGTAGAACATACAACATGCTACAGATCAAGTGGATGATTCAATCGTGGGGTTTTTTTCTCTTTGTTTTCTATTATTATATATAATAATTTCGATAGTATCTTTAGGTGAAATGAACATTATCCAAAGGTTTTGGTGAAAAAGATTTATTTGGTGTTTGTGATTCAAGCTATTATTAAGAATAGCAAACTTTCACACCTTTCATGTCAAACTAAAGGAGGTGGTCACCAACATAATAAGTAATCACATTTTGGTATACAAATAGATAAGAAAAGCATGACAATAATCATTAAATTTAAGTCTTAAAATTATTCAAATATAATTATACAATTTCTCATCATAAAATTATAATATAATTAAATAAATAAAATCTATTTTTTAATTGATAAGAGTTGGAAGTCAAGATTAATTCTTGAATACTAGATATGGGAGATAAGAATCTCACAATTTACCATTGTGTTGTAAGTTGTTACCTATTTTTTAGAATATTTTAATTATTATAAAACCAAATCTATTTAGAATTTTGCATTACACAAAATCTATCAAATATAAAATTATCTATTTCCAAAATTTATTAACTCTCTACTCAATATCTCGTTTAGCTATCATTTTCATACAGATAGTTTAACAATTAATTATTTGAACATTAATAAAATAATCTTGAAATAATTGAACACAATAATAACAATATATCTAACCCCTACAGATTAAGCGAGTTGGTTTGAGGTTGTGGGTGGATCCAATTGTCTCGGGGCAGCATTGGATTTTGTCTGTTCAATGAATTAACCCCTCATATGTCCGTTTCAAACAAGAAAAACTTTCCTCTCTACCGATTACCTCTTACATGTTCTAAATGTTGCATAGTTATTGGCAAGCTGAAAATATTATGACAACATTATTAGTTGATTATAAAATACTCTATAAGACTGTATTAATTATATTATATTAATTTTAAATCTATTAGATATTTTATCAATTATGAATAGTTTATAATAAAATTAAATAACATTGTACAATTCTACTTTTAATTCAATAATACTGATTTATATCTATCATATGGTAGTGCAGTCATTTAAAACAGTTAATTTATCTTTACTTTAAAATCATATATACCTTTCTTGATCTATCAAAATTCCAAGTTATTATAAGAAATATTTATAATAATGTAAAATAGTTGTTAGTTCCATTTTTACACAGTCAATTCTTCACTCTCTTCTATATTCTTTAAACCCACTTTACTAAATTCTTCAATCCATCTCTGCTAGAATCTTCTTGAATCTATTTGTTCCCACCTCACTTTATTGTAAGTGTTCTTATATTTATCATAGAAGTCTAATATTTTGTGATAAATACATTTTAATTGAAAATCTGACTAGAATATTATCCTGTTTAATGTCTTAATAGGAAAGAATATTCTCATGTTTGGAAGTCTGTTTTGGATTTCTTATAGTAAGAAGACAGAATTTTTCCATAGTTCACACTTTCAAAGTAGGAATATAAGTTTTAGTTGTTGTGGCATTCATTATTATTATTATTGAAATAATATTATTAGGTTTGACTTGATCTCCATGCTCGAAAATTAACTTGACTCGAGCTTAGAGTCACGAGTCAACATGGGCTCCAGTCAATGTGAAGTGTGTTTATTTATAATATTTTATTCTCTCATAAGTGCTTTTCTTAATAGGTTGGACTGATTTCACACTTGAGCTGCTTTAATATTATGACTTAGTCATGCTGCCAGTTCGGCTATGTTTTGTTCTTTAGTTACAGTCTTAAATGCCTTTCAGTCTGGAATCTTCAACTTCTTTATCTTTTTCTGCTGTCGGTGGAGTTTTTCATGTAGACTAGTCTTCAGAATGCAGGATGGAATCTTTGAAGAAAATGCATATAATGAGCTGAGGAAGTAGAACTAGAAATCAGAGATAGAGTTGAGGTAGGTGAAGATGAGCAGAATAGTGAGCAGCAACACATGGATTCTGTGTTTGCGAAACTTCACTAGTGCCCGTCAAAGGGTTTGGAGTAATGCAGACACTGTTTTCTACAACAGATTTGCACATCCATATCACACTGATAAAGTTACTCAGAGCTTTGAAGAAAGGGAAAATGTGCAATTGGGTATTTGTTATTTTGTTTTCATAAAGATACAATGGATTGTCTTATTTTGAAATGGTGTTTATTTTCTTCTCCAAACCCACTTATTTGATTTGTTTTTTGTGCAAACTCTCAGAAGACGTCAATCTGGTGGAGAATAGTAACAATGAGTTTAACAAGGCATCAAAAGGTGGTGCCATGAAAGGAGATACCCAAAGATTTTCTACTGTAAGAATTAACGAGTCCCTCAAATAATGAAGAATCGTGATTATTGTAGTAACTCATTTCTTTTTTCAGTTTTAATACTGTGGTGAATAGTTGCCATTTTAATTTTGTACTGGTAACAGTACTTCTTGAAACGAATAGGTTTCAGATTTGTATTCTAAATATTTTTCATTTAGAGAAGATGCAAATCGTTTGATCAATAAAGTCATTAAAGTCACTATACCACTTTATATTTGATGATAAAACTTATATTTATCGAAATCTCTGTTTTGGTGGTTGTGGTTCAGGCTGCTGTAAAGAGTAGAAAATTTCCAGACTCTCCAGGCCCAAATACAGGATGTGGGTCTCAGCATGATTAACGACCACATTTTTATATCGAGGAGCATAAAGCAGATAGAAAAATAGGATAAGTTAATGAATAGATTAGGTCTGGTGGAAGTTTTGTGTTTTGTGCTCGGATTGAGTTGGTGTTGGGCCTTGGAAATAAATGTTGTATTAGTGGCTTCTTTCGTTTGTATGAGATGTTTTTACCTGTAGCAGACCAATATATGAATATGAAAATACGGCTACAATATGTATTGATGTATAATACAGGAAATTGTTCTACGCTAAAAGCTTATGGAAAAGCGTCTCATTCGGTAAGGAAGTGAATAACCCTACGATAAAATGAAGTATCTGTACTCTACCATACCAAGTTTTATTAAATATTTTCTTATTAAGAGATGGATTTCTAGCGTTACTAGTCTGGCTATTACAACCTGAGTTGGCTTAGTAGTGGAGAACTTGTACTCTTGAAAGAGAGGTCACAAGTTCAAATCTCACTGGAAGTAGGGTATGTATGACTCGTTTGTAGTCCCATATCACTGTCACCATATGTAAACCCAAAAACTGTGGCATAGTGTTGTAGACTATAAAACTCACTTACTTACATATGTTATTTTTGCTGTCAGATACATTTTGAGATAATTTTATTTATACGTTATTTTATTAATTTAGAAATGAAATACCATTGAAATTTAAAATTTATTAATTTACATGAAATTGAATTCCTGTGCGTAGTAGTCAATAGTAAGATTCCCGATGAGTCATTTATTTGTCTTCTTGCCTGTCGATTTCTTTCTACAGAAATTGCTTTTGCCCATAATTGCTTTTCCCATCACCATCTGATTGCACTAAATAGATTGATATTCTATCTCTTAAAACTGACGTAGCACTCACATTTTTCCTGTGCAATGAATTTCTGAGCCAGTGATCTGTCAGTTTCAAACAGAATAATCTTTCATCTCTACCAATTACATCTTTCGTGCTTTAAGATGTTGAATTGATAGTTGCAAGATGAAAATAAATGATTTTGATCCCTTGCTACACTAAGTGTAGAACGGGGCCTTTCTTGGTATTTCTAGAGTCAATTTATTTTTCAACTTCACAAAATTGTGGCAAATGTTAATCATTTTGTATTGTTAAGTAGTACTATTTGAAAAGAATAAGTTTTTTAATTTGAAATCTTAGAAAGTCAAAAAAAAATCAGATTCACCAAAATGTAGTGATTCAATTGTAGCACTTTTTTTCATTATATTTTATGTTATAATACTATTGTAATCATTGACTTGTCATTGATTTTCTTTTTCTTTTCTTTTTTTCTAATGTTTAGATGTGAGATTTTTAAGTTCCAAAATTATTTATATTATTTTAGGTTAATTTGATTGGTTCATATATGAAGTCTTAGAGCAGATTTTAAGGAAGCACTAATCCTATTATACGAGACTTCAGCCACATAAAGACCCTCAAATCTGTGAAGGATCAAAAACCAACGAAATTTAGGCAATTGTACTATTTTCTAGGACATAATTTACAAATTCATTAACCAATGCATAACATTTAATTAGTAATTTAAACTTTGTTACATAACAAACCACATGTAATCAATATTTTATCGTTTGAAGATTTTTCGGTACATATTTTAGAAGAATAAACAATTTTGAAATCAAATTAATTTTTTATAGACAATGAGTAATTGTAGCAATATACAAGTGATTTTATTGGTTGAGAGGCTCTTCAGTCACATAAAGACTCTCAAATCTGTGAACGATCAGAACTTTGTTACATAACTAACCACTTGTAACTAAAATGTAACCAAATTTGTAACCAAATTTAAATACACATTGACTATTTGCAATATATTGCTTTGAACATCTGGTACAATTGAGATCAAAATTCATAGATTCTCCAGAGAGGAAGAGAGAAATGAGAAAATACTCACAATCTCTACTCAATTGTCAACTAAATTGTAAGATTAAATGTACATTATTTTTTCTATATTGTTTTGATAATAATTTGTTAAATAGATTTAAGTTTGAGTCAATTTAAGGATTGCAATAAATTGTTTGGTTAAACATGGTTATTTTGGTATTACCTATTTAACTATTAACTTCAGCGAATATTGAAGGTATTGTAAAGTTGTTTATCTCTTATACAAAAATATAAGTGGAATTGATATATTCTATAATTCAAATTAAATCTATCTTCTAAGAAATTTAGCATTTTGCCTTTCAATATTTTTTTTTTGACAAAAGGCATAAGCCTATATAATATTATAATAAAATATGAAATGATTACAAAGTTTGAGGCTTAAGAGCCAAAAGTGAACAATAGAAAATTGCTAAAAGGCTAAGAAGACATGATCTACAATTTTTATCCTAGTGGAATGTGGGACGTGTGTTCCCATAGTTTTAGATTTTTGTGTCATTATTATAATTTGTGAAGTTGTTTCTATAATTTGGTTGTAACTGGTTGAGTTTGAAAACACTAAATCTTTTATAGTTTGAAGATTTAAATAAAAAAATTTGAAATCAAAATATTTTTTCATCGATTAATTATAGTATTTATACAATACTTTTTATTTTTAGAAAACACAAAGACAAAGAAAAAGATTAATTGTAGGAATGTACAAAAGATTTTATATGTATTTGAAAAATAAATAACTTAAAAAATATGTTACTAA
>CM053792.1:768708223-768760723 GCA_028749045.1 Cupressus sempervirens | reverse complement strand
CCAAGGATTTTTTTTGCTGCCCCCAAATCCTTCATAGCAAATGTATGTGCTAACTAGCATTTCATCCCCTTAATGTGATCCATGTTAGACCTAGCTACAAGCATATCATCAACATATAGACATAAAATAATGTAGCTGTCATCATCCAACCTCTTAAAATAAACATAGTGATCTAAATGAGACCTACTATATCCATGCTCATGCATAAAACTTTCAAATTTCAAATACCATTGCCGAAGTGCTTGCTTCAAGCCATATAAACTTTTCTTCAATCTACACATGAAGTTCTCCTTACCTTTGACCTCAAATCCCTGTGGCTACGCCATATATATCTCTTCATCCAAATCACCATTAAGGAAGGTTGTTTTAACATCAAGCTGCTCTAAATGCAAATCTTTAGTAGCCACAATACTTAAAATATTACAAAGAGAAGTCATTTTAACAACTACAGAGAATATCTCATCAAAATCAATGCCCTTTTTCTATGCAAATCCTTTTACAACTAGCCTGGCTTTAAATCATTTCTTACCTCCATCCTCTTCTTTTAATCTATAAACCCATTTATTCTACAAAGCCCTTTTATTTGTAGGCAACTTGCATAAAGAGTCTATTTCATCTTTCATGGTAGACTCCCACTAAATCTTAGTATCCACCTGCACAACTTCATCATAACATTCAGGTTCACCAGCATCAGTAAGTAAAATAGAATACAAGGAAGGAGAAAATCTTTTTGGAGGTCTACTTAGCCTTGTCGACTGTCTAACATTCACGGGTGTGGGTGGTATTTGTTGTTGTGTTTGTTGCACATCATGAGGAATTTCTGGAACATCATCTTTTGGAGTATCATCCAACACTACATAATAATCTTCTTTCTTCTCATGTTGCTGCAACAGATCTTTGTACAACACTTTCTCATTGAATATGACATCCCTACTTCTTACAATTTTACGATTTTCAAAATCTCAAATCCTATAACCAAATTCATCAATGCCATATCCAAAAAATACACATTTCTTTGACTTAGCTTCTAGCTTGGTTCTATTTTTAGAATCTATATGAGCAAATGCTTCACAACTAAAGATTTTGAGAAAAGAATAACTCACCTTCTTACCAGTTCATGCTTCCTCTAGAATACCACAACCCAAAGGAGTAGAGGGACCTCTATTAATCAAATATATAATAGTATTGATAGCCTCTACCCACATGTGTAAGGCCAACCCAACATCCAACTTCATGCTCCTTTCATTCTCCATTATAGTCTTGTTCATGCGTTCAGCCACTCCATTTTCCCGTGGAGTCCTTGGAATAGTTTTCTATCTATGAATACCATTAGTGGAGCAATAATCTTCACATTCATGACTCCAATATTCACCACCATTATCAGATCTAAAACCTTTTTTTTCGTACTATTCTCATTTTCAACCAAGCATTTCCATTTCTTAAAAGTTTGAAATACATCACATTTATGTATAAGGAAATAAATCCATACTTTTGTAGTTGCATCATCAATAAATGTAACATAATAATGAGAGCCACTAAGGGAAGATACCTAAGCCAATCCCCAAACATCTATATGCACAAGCTCTAATTTCACCCTTTTATTTTCCTTCCTAGTCTTCACAAAACTCACTCTCTTTTGTTTTCCATACACACAACTTTCACAAAAATCCATATTAACACAATTTAGACCTGGTAAAACTTTCTTTGAATGAAGTACTTTCATACATTTCTCACACATGTGCCCAAGTCTATTGTGCCACCACGTTGTATCATAATCTACAATAGCTACTTGTTCTCCCTTCTCAACTACAACAACTATTCCTGAACATGCATGTTTCTCTAAAACAATTAAAGTTATAGCAACAATATGACCTATACAAAGATATAAGGTGCCTACTTTCACACCTTTTTCTATTACAAGGGAACCTTTTGAAACCTTCCAATTTTTATCATTAAAAGTAACTACACAACCCTCATCACCGAGTTGCCTTGCTGAAATTAAATTCCTACTCAGCCTTGGAACATGTCTTACCTCATGTGGTAGCCAGTGATTCCCATTCTGCAAATTAATCTTAAGTTTTCCCTTTCCAAAAATCTAACAGGTTTCATTATCCCCCAAATAAACAAGCCCAAAATCCCCTTGGACATAATCAATGAAATAACCTCTATGAGGTGTAGCATGAAATGAAGCACCAAAATCTAAAACCCATGAATCATCAACACTCTCTAAAGATAGAAGCAAAGCATCATCTTCAGATTTGTTACTTACCACATTTCCCTCCTTGCCTCCATCTGGTTTATCTCCTTCATTTTTCTTTCAACTCCAACAGTCTTTCTTTTTATGCCCTAGTTTCCCACAGTACTAGCAGTCATTCAGTCCTCTCGATTGAGACCTCCTTCCTTTTGACTTTCCCCTTGATTTTCAGCAATTTTCAAAATTACTTCCTCTCTCAGTAATTTTGCCTCTAATTTGTGTGTTCAAAGCACTTCCAGATGTAGATCTGCCTGAGGATTTCCTACAAGTTTCCTCACTCAAAAGAACACTGATCACATCAGCATAGTTTAGAGTACTAGATCCAGGAATAGAATTACTCATAGCCATTACCAAGCTATTCTAGCTTTCAAGCACATAACACAAAATCAAGAGAGCCCTAATTTCTTCATCAAAATTTATACCCATAGAAGATAACTAACTAGTAATAGTATTAAACTTATTTAAATGATCTGCAATAGATCCACCTTCTGCCATTTTCATATTAAATAAATGCTTCATGAGAAATACCTTGTTTGAAGCAAAGGGATTTTCGTACAATTTCACTAGGGTTTGCATCAACTTTTCTGTCATCTTTTCTATTGAAATGTTAAATGTCATTGATGGTGCAAAGCATAATGGAATACTTCCAAGTGACTTTCTTTCTAAAATCTCCCAGTCCTCATCTAACATAGTTCCCTGTTTCTTGGATTTTTCTTCCAATGGCTTCCATAAGTCCTTCTAATAAAGATAGTCTTCCATTTGCATCTTCCATAACTAAAATTTCTACCCATTAAACATTTCAACCCTTAGCTTACCCTCATCTGCCATCACTCCCACTCAACCATGAGACTTTCCTACAGAGGATGACTGAAAAAACCAACCTTGCTTTGATACCACTTGTTAGTATTAAACCTCTGACAGAAATAAAAATTACATGCAAATATAAACAATATCAAAAAATAATAGATCACATAGAAAAGAACACAAGACACCAAGATTTAACATGGTTCACCCAAACCCTAGGCTACATCCACCAAATAGCAAGTCCAATATTATTACGATCCAGTGATTACAACTTGATTACAATTTTTAATCCCTTACAGCTCAATACTACTGCAAGAACTAATTTTCACATCACTCACAATGAAAGAATCCCTAACCCTAAGCCCTTTTTTACAAGTAATTTTATGCAAGTAATTTTGTAGAGTATGTACAGTACTTCCCTGATCAGTCACCACAAACTAACATGGTGCAATTGAGATTAAAATTCATAGATTCTATATTGTTTTGATAATAATTTCTTAAAAGGATTTAGGGTTGAACCAATTTAAGTATTTCAATATATTGTTTGGCTAGTTTAAATATTAACTTTAGAGAAGATTGAAGGTATTGTAAAGTTGTTAATCTCTTATACAAAAATATAAATAGAATTGATGTATTCTTTAATTTCAAATTAAATCTATCTTGTAAGTGACTACCATTATTATAATTTGTGAAGTTGTTTCTATAATTTGGTTGTAATTGGCTGAGTTTGAAAACACTAAATATTTTATAGTTTGAATATTTTTCCATATATAAATAATTTAGAAGATAATTAAAGAGGGTAATAATGTCTGGTAAGTAGAGGGGGTTAATTACATGGGATACATGTCTAAGAGAAGGAGAGTGAGAGAATAGGTCGATGATAATATACATGAGGTAGAGATAAAAGAATAAATATGGAAGAGAAATGGGGAGAGTACGGAGGGGAGAGATGAGATAGAGCTAAATAAATTGATAATAGGCTTTAGGATGTGTGTGTGTGTGTGTGTGTGTGTGAGGGAGAGAGAGAGAGAGAGAGAGAGAGAGAGAGAGAGAGGGGGGGGGGGATAATTATGTTGAAGGATGGTGAGAGGTGAAAGAAAAGTTGGATGGGGTAGTAATGAGATAGAGAGAGAAAAGGGGGAGGGTGGGATAGATGAGATAAACATTAAAAAAATGCTTATTAAGGCTTACAAATGATATTTTTGGTGATGGGTTTAGGGTGAGAGAGAGAGAGGGGGAGAGAGGGAGTTAAGACTTACAATTAATTTTATTGATGATGGCTTAAGGTTGTACGTGTGCGTGCATTGATTCTCTGTGTGTGTGTGTGTGTGTGTGTGTGTGTGTGTGTGTGTGTGTGTGTGTGTGAGAGAGAGAGAGAGAGAGAGAGAGAGAGAGAATTATGTTGAAGGATGGTGAGAGGGGAAGAAAAATTTGGATGGTGTAGAAATGAGATACAGAGAGAAAAGGGGGAGTGTCAGATAAATATGATAGCCATAAAGAAAGATGCTTATTAAGGCTTACAATATATATTTTTTGTTATGGGTTTAGGGTTTGAGAGAGAGAGGGTGTGAGAGAGAGCTAAGGCGTACAATAGATATTTTTGATAATGGGTAAAGCTTGTGGATGCATTTGTGTGTCACACATACACGCACACACGCACGCGCGCGCGTGCATGCGCGCGCACACACACACACACACACACACACACACACACACACACACACACACACACACACACACAGAGAGAGAGAGAGAGAGAGAGAGAGAGAGAGAGAGAGAGAGAGAGAGAGAGAGAGAACTATATTGGACCTAAGCTCTAGCTAAACTAAATTAAATTATGATATATCACTAAATTAAAAGCTAAACATAATTCTACACTAATACATCAAACCCATCTCTAATAATAAACTAGATTATATCCTTATGTGAAATAAATTATCTCTAAACCAAACTAAACTCTAGCATTAAGAATATGTTAGAATAAATTTACTATTAGTGAAAAACCCAAAATAAATATTTTCTCTAGTAGGAAACTATGTGGAACCTTAATCCTAAATAGGATGAACCATTTGATACTAAGTTCAACCTCCATCTCATAGATAATTTACAAAAAAAAATCAATTTCAAAATTAATTTCTGACAATAATACTAAACTAAAATTACCTCAAACATGAAACTAAATTAATTCATACCATTAAATAAATTAAATACAATTTCTGAAAATATATTGTTGTCCAAATATTATTTGTATTAGTTAAATTATTTAAACTTGTTAAATTACATTATTTGAAATTATATTTCATAAATAGTATTGAATTATTAATAAACAATATTCCATTTGAGATTTCAACTTTGGTTTGCACATTAATACAATCACCACTTTACCATCACACTATATGGTAAATCTTTTTATAAAACTATTTTTAAAGATGATTAAGACAAACTATTAGATATAAAAATTACCACTAAATAATGATTTGATTCATGCGCCATGCCACTACTATATATATATATATATATATATATATATATATATATATAGAGAGAGAGAGAGAGAGAGAACGGGGGGGGGGGGGGGATTCAAATATAATTTATATATATAAGTATTCAAATATTAATTAAATTATTTTAAATCAAATCATTACAATTAATTCAATTTTACTTTTAGAACTAGACTGTAGTTTTGCTTCACTCTTCTAAATAATTAAACTGTGGCACTATACATAATAGATTTTATAATGTCAACAGGTGAAATCACTATTACTATGAATCTAATCTTGTGTCTTCTTGCTTGGTGTTTGTGATTCATAGTATGACTAGTTGGTATACAAGAGGACCATAAGAGAGGAAATGAATTATGCATAAATTAATTCTACTGGATCTTTTGCACTAAAATTATGAGGAAAATATTTGTTAATACATATACAGGTGGTGAAGGTACAAAGGCTAAATAGATATTTTCTTGAAAATAAATCAGCTTATTCATTATAATTGATTTAGAGTGAAAATGTCAACCCAGGAAATGGGGCAGTGGAGAAAGTATATGGAGTAGATGTTCAAGTGAAAATAAAATATATATTGTGGATGATCTTTCATATTCTTGTTTACAACCTATTCTCAAGTATCAGGTTTACACCAAAATTTTAAAATTTTCATCATGTCAAGTATCAGGTTTATTCTAGGGGAAATATTAGTTGTGTTGTGGCTAATATGTCTCATGGTCTATATAGATCAATTGTCCCATATTCCATCATTCTGAGCCTAAAATGAGACAAAATATACCTGAATTTTGAGTATTAAAATAGTCACATTTTTATCAACTTTTTAGTGATTTTATAATTCCAATATCTTGTAATCGTTCCCAACTCCATCTAGCAAATTTGAATTTTTGGACTTTGACTTTGAGTCAAAAATTATGTCACATTAATGAAAGCTCTAAACCTTAACCTCCAAAATTCAAAAAGGTTAAGCTTGAATCTCAAAACTTATTTTGGAAACACTCATTAACCTCTTTGTCCAATTGACAAAGATTAAGAATTGAGATGAATTACAGAAAAGTGAAGGCCTCTCTATGCGCTATGGGTGAGAATTTTGGAGAACGTGGCCCCTCAACTTCATGAATAGGAAGAATGTGGTGCCGAGCATTAACTCTATTGAAACTCATGAAGTTGCATTCCAAAATCTGGTGAGGAAGGTGGTCCAAGATGTTAAATTTAAAATTGCATTCTATAAAATCAGAATCCGTATTTGCAGCATCCACCATGATTGTTGTCGAGCATCAACCTTCAATGGAAGTTTGGGATCTATAGTCAGATAATAAAGGTCTGACCAAGCAACCTGCAATGCCGCTACAAGAGACATTTATTTAGTTGTAATCTGAGCAGTCCAAAACACAAAGTCACACAATCACATATAGACTGTGCATAGACTAACCCAATCACTACCAAAGTTATTAGAGGATTCTCCATAGTAGGAGCATGGATGCATGAAGGGGGCAATCCACTTGATCCTATGTATTAAAGATTCATCATTAATGAACAGGCCATATTCATTGGCATCTCATCGATTTATTTGTTTATTGTAATCAGACAAATTCGGGCCAAGTTCTACACCATAGCCACATCATCTCGGTGCATATCTTGAGAGACAGGCGCTTTCTAATAACCGGATTATATGCCACCTCACGGAAGGTCTGACAAATGGGAATCATGAAAGAAAGAACACAAAACATTTGTTGAGAAGGAGCTAATGTAGAAAAGTATACGTGAGGTGTGCAGTTGTGCAGGTCATGGGGTGGCACACAATATGATTGACAAAATACTAGACAGAGATGCCAGATTCTAAGGATGGCAGGGAGCTAATTGCTTTCTTATTGCTATGATAGACAATGACAGCCTATGGAGTGCACAAGCGCAATGACACGAGGGCATTCAAGATCATTTACATGCATTCCATACTCTTGCAATAAGGTAAAGTACCGATTGGTATAGATAAGGCACATCAACTAATGAAATGTTATAGATCTCAGTTTGACAAAAGGCCACCAAAGAATGAAACTGTTTGGTCAGAAGTAATGATAATACCCAAACAATGAAAGGAGCTACTTCTGTCTTGAAAATTTCTTGAAGAAAATGGATGCTCCACCAAACATCATCTAATATAGGTAGAGGGTAAAAATTTTGCAAAGGAAATGAAAGAACATAATGTTTGTTATGCTTCGATTCGTAGAAAGATCGAGAAACAAGATGAATTGGAACATGCACCTAAGATTGAACCTTTGTTGATCGAATTTTGTGACATCATTTATGATAACATGTACCTCATGGTTTGTCTCCTATGACAAGTATAAGTCATTGTACGGATTTGATACATGGAGCTAGTTTGCTTAATAAAGCACCACACAGGTTGACACCTGATGAAAAGATTGAGCTAAATAGACAAGTGCAAGAATTGTTGGAGAGAGGTCTGGTCAGAGAAAGTTTAAGTCCTTGTGTAGTACCTGTTGTGTTAACACTTTAAAAGAATGAAGAATGGAGACTGTGCACTTATTCCAAAGCTATAAACAAGATAAGAGTGATGTACATATTTCCATTGCCTAGGATGGATGACATAATGGATAGTTTGAGTGGAGAAAATTATATTACAAAGATTGATTTGAAAAGTGGTTATCACCAGATTAGAATCAAAGAAGGAGATGAATGCAAAACTACTTTTAAGATTAATGAAGGATTGTATGAATGGTTGGTTATGCCCTTTGGTTTGACTAATGCACCAAGTACTTTCATGAGGTTGATGAATGAGGTTTTGAAGAAATTTTTGAGTAAATTTGTGATTGTATATCTTGATGACATTTTGATATTCAGTAAGAACAAGGATGAAAATCTTGAGCATATTAGACAAGTATTGCAGAAATTGAAGGAAGAAAAGTTGATGATTAATTTGAAGAAATGTTCGTTCATGAAAGAAAAAATTCTATACCTTAGTTTTGTAATTTCAGAAAATGAACTAAAGATGGACCCTAAAAAGGTGAGAGTTATTCTTGATTGGCCTACACCAGAGAATGCTAGAGAGGTAAGATCATTTCATGGATTGGCAATTTTTTATAAAAAATTTATCATAAATTTTAGCTCTATTTGTAATGTTATGATTGAAGCTATAACAGGAGATAAAAAGGATTTCAAATGGACACATGGAGCATGGAGAAGTTTTGAAACAAAAGATTGCAAAATTGCCTACACTTTGTCTGATTTTAGTAAAGTTTATCAAGTTGAATGTGATGCTAGTGGAAGTGGAATTGGAGTTGTTTTGAGTCAAGAAGGAAGACCTATAGCTTTCTTTAGTGAGAAGTTGAATGATGCTAAGAGAAAATATTTAGTTTATGATAAGGAATTCTATGCTATTGTTCAAGTTTTGAAGAAATTGAGACATTATTTGATGCCTAAAGATTTTGTGATGTATATTGACCATAAAGCTTTATAGTATTTAGGAAGTCAACATAAGTTGAATCAATGACATATGAAGTGGGTTGAGATTTTGTAGAGTTTTTTCTTTTCATTGAAGCATAATTGTGGAGAATTGAATAAAGTTGCTAATGCCATGAGCTAAAGAAGAAATTTGATGATAGAGATGAGAGTTGAGGTACTTGGTTTTGATGATTTGAAGAATTTATATGAGACTGATATTGATTTTACAGAACCTTGGAAAGCTTTTAAAGAACAAACAATAAGTGATAAGTGGGCTGATTATTTCATTCAATAAGACATGTTGTTTAAAGGAATTAGGTTACACATACCTAGAGGATCTATGAGAGAAAACATAATGAAGGAGAAACATAGTGGTGAACTTGAGGGACATTTTGATTGATAAGACAATGAAACTAATTTCAGAGAGATACTTTTGGCCACAAATTTATAAGGATGTGTAGAGAATGGTAAGAAGTTGCAAAATTTGTCAAACAACAAAAGGAACTAGTCAAAATTTGGGATTGTATTCACTTTTTCTTGTACTTGATAAGCCTTAGGAAGATATTAGTATGGACTTTATTCTTGGATTACCTAGAACTTAGAGGGGTAATGATTCTATCTTTGCTATGGTTGACGGATTTTCAAAGATGGCACATTTCATACCTTGTAGGAAAACATCTAATGCATTACATGTAGCTGAATTATTCTTCAAAGAAGTGATAAGATTGCATGGTTTTCCTAAGTCTATTGTTTTAGACATAGATACTAAATTTACTAGTTATATTTTAAAGACACTTTGGAAGAAGCTGAATATAGAGTTGAAATTTAGTTCTACATTTCACCCTCAAATAGATGGACAAAATGAAGTTGTGAATAGAAGTTTGGGTAACTTGTTGAGATGTTTTTGTTGGAGATAAGCCTTCTAATTGGGATTTTTTTTTGGCATGAGTAGAGTTTGCATATAATAATTATGTGAATAGAAGCACTAAGAAAACACCATTTGAGATTATTACTAGATTTCATCCTAAGGGAACTATAGAATTGAGAGACTTGAGCATGAAAATAAATAGGAGTGTTGAGGTTGAAGAATTTGCTAATTTTAGGAAGAAACTACATCATGAAGTCAAAGATAACTTCAATAACAATAATCTGATATATAAAGAAATGATGGATCAGAAAAGAAGACATAAATCTTTTGAAGTTGGTGATGAAGTAATAGTTTACTTGAAGAAGAATAGATTTCCAGTTGGAAGCTACGACAAGCTAAAAATGAAGAAGTTTGGGCCTTGTGAAATTCTGAAGAAGTTTGAAAGTGGTAATGCTTTTGAAATTGAATTACTAGAAGATATCACTAGTACATTTGGGTTCATTTTTTGACCTTTATTGGTCGAATTTTTGACCCAAATTTTGACCAAATTTGACCAACCCATTGGTCAAAATTTTGACCAACTTACTGGTTGGTCAAAAACCTACCAGAGCCATTGTCCAAGTTCAATCAAGAATTGGTTCAAATTTTGACCAATGAAGGTGGAAAGTTTTGACCAATGAAGGTAGAAATTTCGACCAACAAAGGTAGAAAAAAATCCAGGCGTTGGTGGAAATTTCGACCAATGAAGGTAGGAAAAAATCCAGGTATTGGTGGAAATTTTGACCAATGAAGGTAGAAAGTTTTGACCAATGAAGGTGGAAATTTTGACCAACAAAGGTAGAAAAAAATTTAGGCATTGGTGGAAATTTTGACCAAGGAAGGTAGAAAGTTTCAACTATTGAAGGTGGAAATTTCGACCAACAAAGGTAGGGGAAAATTCAGGCATTGGTGGAAATTTCAACCAATGAAGGTAGAAAGTTTTGACCAATGAAGGTGGAAATTTTGACCAACAAAAGTAGAAAAAAAATTTCAGGCGTTGGTGGAAATTTTGACCAATGAAGGTAGAAATTTCAACCAACAAAGGTAGAAAAAAAATAGGCATTGGTGGAAATTTCGACCAATGAAGGTAGAAATTTCCACCAAAAAAGGTAGAAAAAACCCAGGCGTTGGTGGAAATTTTGACCAACAGCTAGGTGTAAATTTTTTTTAGGCATTCTATAAAACAGTTCACATTCCTTGCATATGATATAACATTTTGCATGCATCCTGCACTCTCTCATCTTGCTAATAATGGATTACACAAAGTGATCTAAAACCATGATTCTAAAAAACACACACAATCAAATCCAAAATGAACTTGAACTACAAATGGATTGTGGAAATCTAATATTGTTAATTTTGCATGCATGTCTACCAGGAGAAATATATGTTTAAGTTGTGATTGTCCTGGTAGACATGCATGCAAAATTACCAATATCAGGTTTCCACAATCCATTTGTAGTGCAAGTTCATTTTGGATTTCATTGTGTGTTTTTTAGCATCATGGTTTCAGATCACTCTACATAATCCATCATCAGCTGGATGAGAGAGAGTGCAAGATGAATGCAAAATGTTATATCATACACAATGCATGTGAACTGTTTTATAGAATGCCTAAAAAACACCGACAATAACTAATATGAAGAAAATATAATTAGTTATATGATTGAGATCAATCATGTACATTGTATGAAGGTAGTCCATGTCTGACAGGGCCCACCAAAAGATCAAACATATGATAAAAAGACTTATTTTCATGTTTTGAACATATGGGGTACACATAACATGACTTATTATTGCACAATTCAACTAAGTTCAATTAATTTCCATAGGGATTGTCCCCATTTAATGGTGAACATTTTGCCACATTTCAAGCCTTTTGATTATATAAAGAAATGGATAGCACATGTGAAAAGTTTAAGCAATGTCAAGCCATTTATTTACTTGATATATAATGTGAATAGAACTATTATGTTGCTCAACAACAAACACCAAATAAAATTATCATCATGTACCCAAAAAGGGATGGATGGAATGTCAGAACAGACCTCCAACTTACTACTATCACCATCCCTCTATATTATAAGTTATAGTGGCGCTCTAGATTTTCTCTATTCCATCATACACTTACATATCATACACTTTACCATAGTCCATATCAACAAGGTTAGAGAGATCAATTTCATTTGACTAGTATGTGGAAGACCTTGATGTTGAGAAGTTTTGTGATTCACATAGAGTGGAAGGTGTTTTGGCCCCTTGGAAGGAAGCTTCATCTCTTTTATCGGCTCTTTACTTTTACTTGGAGAAGCAAATTTCTTTGAATTGTCCCCATGGCTCCTTGCAGATGATGCCAAGAGTGTCCTTGTTGTTTTCTTCTGCCATAACATAATGTCCACAAAGTGTTAGAATTATTTCTAGATGAAAAGAAATTGTAGAGGCTCAATTGACGTGTGATCTTAGTTAATGTAGAAGATAGATTATGAAATATCATCTGAAATGTTGATAAAAAAGTCTTCCCAAAACAAAATTGTAAACCATATCAATTAGAAAACAAAAATGTAAACCATATCGATCCTAAAAATGATTTATATCATTAATCAATGTAAAAGAGAGTAGAAATAAATCATAACTGATACCTGAAATGTGAACATTATAGGCATTTGATCCTTTGAAATGAACATGTTCTCTTGGTGAAGACTTAAACTAGTCTAGATCCCTACAGAAACACATGACATGTAATTGAATGGATAAAAAATTATGGTACAAGCACTTGAAACACTTAGACTGGATACTACAGCTCAAGTGCCAAGGTCTTGAAAAATGTAGAACACATTTACTTATTGCTGAAGTTTATATGCAACACCAAGCCAAAGTTTGTTTTATGGTGCAACACATTCACTCAAAGCCAGTGATCAGAACAACAATCATCTTATAGAAGGATATTGATCACATTAAATTGCATAAGATTAATGTTAAAATTGACCATCTTCTAGCTAAAATCATCTGTTTAGCAAGAAAAACTCTTTACTATTGTTCCCATTGTTCTTTGCACCATCAAGTTTTATTTAACTATTCCATGTGGAAAAAATGTAATCTAGAGAATAGTTTCTATTTTACCAACAAGTTCCATATAAATAAATGTCAAGGATTTTATATTATTCCAATCTAAATTGATTAGAAAGTTTACCTCAAAGTTTTGAAAATCTATCTCTGACCAAGAGGGAGCTTGTGTGTCTACCTCATTACATGCTTGGGCTGAATATGTGACTATAGAATCACATATCTCACCTATTAAAAAAATATAGTACATCGGCATGGCAAGAAGGCTTCCATCTTCTGACAATGCATTTAATGAATTGAACATCTCAATTGCAACCAGCACAGTTTTGAGGGCTATGTCCCAAATGATCTAGCTAGAACTTGTGTTCGAGGCTCAGATGCTGCAAATAACAACCTATGATGCCTTCATCTATACAAAATATCTTTCTAGTTTCTTTCTATTTGCACACCCATTTCATTTCATATGATCATCTAAAAATTGTGTCACTCTAAGCTCTCAACTATTTTCTCTTGATTGATCATCTAATAACTATTGAATGAGAGCTTTGGCATAAGCTATAGGCATCCAACAAAGCATAAAGGATTTTTTCATATGGTGTAGATGAAGCAATAGGATTTTCCTTGGGAGACATGCTTGCAAAATGGAAGCATAGATAAGTCATGTGAACTATTTGACAGGATGCCTGAATGTAATGTGGTCATCAAAAGTCATGGTTGTTGGATATGCACAAAATAGATATATTGAGAGAATGTATTTGTTTAAGTTGCAACTAACTTGGTAGACATGCATGCAAAATGTGGAATCCTAGACAAATAGTTCAACTAAATCCTCCTCCTGGAGGAAGGCTACAACAAATACATAGTTCAATTGAATGGTCTATAGATACCATTAGGATCAACATTTTGAACAATCCATCAGGATCCTAGTTATGTATTGGCCACTATTCCTAGATGATTTGTAGTCATATGTGTCATGTTTGTGGCATCACATCTCACCACACTTATCGTTGTATAAAGTTTTATGTCTCTTCTAGTAGGCATATTCAACCTAAAATAAGTTTGTGACAGCTAATATTGAAAATCTCTTATTGCAGTTTTGAAATAAAAGCTCCACTAAGCAGCCAACAACATTTCATCCATATTTTATATAATATTGAGCACCACATTTATCATATGTGTTTTCTATCTCAAGGAGCTTAACTAGACTAGTATTGGGTTGATGATGGCCTAATACTACCTTGTTTTGAGACTGCTACAACTATTAAATGTTGTAGTGATTCGTACTGTTACCTACTTTACTATAGGTTTTGAGATGGGTTATGTACAAAATCACATTTGAATTTTGTAGACTCCTTGCATGAACCATATTATAAATAATGATTCCATGTATTACTAACAAACCTACACACTATATATGGAATTACACCTAGTTCTAAGGCTGACCAATGTTCATATAATTTAATTTTATGTCCATAATTCCTTGTCATATTTGCGTCTAGTAATGGTTTCATTCAATGCACATAATTAATGCCCACTATGTGAACTAGTTCAAATGGTCGTAACTCATATACATTTGTCATTGGCAACGAGCCTCACATAGTTCAGAAAATTCACACTCTTTAGTAGACTCGCAATCAAGTTAAAAAAAAATTATCAGCCCCATTTTAGCCCTTGAACTCTGACAATGTTCATAGTATTGGCTGCTAGCATGTATGTTCACAGTTAATGTCTTCATGGTATGATCACATAACATGTACTAAAATAGCTTGCTGCCTACCAAAACATGAAGAGCCTTCCTGTAGTTGCTTCACCACTAGCATCACCAATAATCACCACAAGAACAGATCCCATCCTTGAAGTGATGAAACTGGTTACTGTCACTCAATACAATTTCTCGCTTAACAATCTTGCACATAAACTTGATAGCAGTATGGAAATCACCACACATGCGAAGGTTGAAAAGTTTCTTGGAGATGTATTGGCTGCAAACAAAGAAAAAATAATGTTATTCTACTGATGAAGAAAGTAGTATGTAAGGAATAAGTTAATAACCCATAAAGTGTTTCCCAGAAATCGGCTCTTACAAGCCAGTTGAAGCTTGTGAGTGAAAGCAACTTTAAGTCAATAAGAGTAAATGATATGGAAAAATAAAAGTAGATTAAAAATGTCTCCTAAAATAGTACCAATAATCCTAAGGAAGCATGTGTTTGAGTCCAAACAAGAAACATTTTATATTGCCAAAAGTAGTCCAATTCTCTCAAAATATAGTTATATTGTGCAGGCCATGGTAAAGATGCAGCTACAATTAAAGATTTAGCTACAATAGAAATAGGCACAGCTGAGGTGTCTAGCAATGAAAGGAGTAACAAATCTCCAAAATGATACAAGGGTGCCATATTTAATAGATCATCCCACCCTTTAGAAGAAAGTTATTATTTTGAAATTTTGTACTTTGATCATTTCCAGCAGGATAGTTATTTCTACTTTGAGCCTCCCATTTTAGGATAGAACAAAATAATCTCTCCTTCACCCAACCATTTCTAAATGCAATTTCATTGGTCATCTAACCTACTATAATCATTTAGCTTGTACAAATAAAATATATTTCAGGTTAAAGATACTCACAGTGAACTTGAGATTGTTAACTTCAAGGGAGATGACAATTTATTCAGTCACCTCAGAATATTCTAGATTATCTGCTTCAAAAGGAAAAGTTAGGTGTATAGATTGGATCTTCTAGCACAAATTTTTTCAAGAGGTTATGTGGTTGATCAACTGTCTCAGCTATCATAACCTTGTCATCCTCAACAAAAAAAAAAGTGGGATACGAGAAGATGATATGAAGATTTCAAAAAGAATGGAAAATATATCAGTTAGAAGAGCTACCCAAAAAATTAGGAGATAATTGGATAAAAATAATGACATGATATTAGTAACAAACATGGTGTTACTATTGCAGATGAGGAACAAGTCAACGGTCAAATAGATAGATGCTCAAAAAATGGGAATAGACATGCTCAACAAATCTATCAATGCACATCAGCACACAAAGACAAGCATATGCTTTTTCAACAAAATGGAATCAATAACTTTGGATCACATGAAATAATAAAGCAATCACATTTTAATTTTCATCATGAAAGGTCATGATCACCTTAAGAAAGTCTTAAGCTCAGATGCAAACAATCCTTGTGGCTCAAGTCCAATTGGTAGATTTTTGTGCACAAATATACAGGGTTCCTAATTCAAATGCTTCAATATCTCAATTATGGTGCAGTAGTAAGTGCAGTTAGGATTTACTTCCTTTAAGTAGCAACTACAATACTTCAAGTTCAAATATCATTTATGACTAGGGAAGAAACACAAATCCTATTGTGGACCTTGGAAAATTTGAAGGTGTCTGTGTACAAGGGTTGGGCTCTTCATAACAGAGGAAAATGTTGCTTTGTATTGTACAACCAAGAGAAGAGATTGGGGAACTAGATCATCACAAAATACTTGGTCCATTCAAAAAGCCTAACCACAAAGACCGCTCCTTGGGAATGACCAAGTATACCTAAACATCCAATGTTGCATTGTTCATGGGCAAGGAATTCCAGCTATGGTGGACTTTTAATGTCCCTTTTTCATTAAGACTAGTCAAACAGTTTTTACCTAAAAAGTATATACTATGAGGACTGGTTTCATTTCTCCTTGGTATTTTACAATATTTGGACCATTTCCTATATTTTAGATTTTTTCCCTAAAATTTAAGAGGTTGGTTGGAGGTAGGATCCTCACCACTAGTCTCCTTATGGGATTAGCAATTTCTAAGTGTACATGTCCACTATAAATGGCCAGGGGAAAACATCTTCCTACTTCCTAGGGGCCTAAAGCAAGCATTATTATTCTACTACAAATAATAATAGTACCTATCATTAGATTTGGTTGTGAATCATTCGCACATAATGCTTTATATTACGTCTTTCTAGTTGGTGGTTTTCAGGCTATATTTGATTTACTGACGAGTGGTCAGACTTTATTGGCAACTTGAGAAATTTGATGTTATTACACTAGGGCCATGTACTATCAAATTTCATTAATAAATGAAACTAGTATCATCAAAAGAACTTATGATGACAATAAGGCTAGGCACATAGGATTTGACACTCAATTTTCTAGCATTTCAATAAATAGACAAAGGCCTGCCGACATCAAGGAATAATTCTATAATTCATTTCACATATTTTCCCATGTAGAATGAGTGGCTACAACACGCAAAGCTTATCTATCAATTCGGGAATATGACCCTTCAATCCAGAATCAAAGGTTGAATCCTTCTGGTTTCTTGTGGGTAATCTCATCTAAGGGTTGCACTGAACAAAGAACATTTCTTGTCCTATTGTCAAACTGATTTGTGGGGCAGAGCGACATTTTATAGAAGCATCAATTCTGATTTGATGAAAGATGCCCAATGAGGTGCTTGATTTCTTATCATTTCCACACTACTATTACTATTTTGTTGATGTATTTAAGCACATATTATTATTCTACTATTTATGTATTCCACTAGATTTTATAAAAATAATATAGATCTAGTATCATGATATTTTTTAATGCAATGCATTTTTCTTCTCTTTCTTGTATCATTGTGATTTTATTTTTTTATTTAGATAGAGGGCATACAACACTCTTGTCAAAGCCTTTAGATTGTACATGACATTGTGAATTATACATAGAGGATAATGTAAGTAAAGTTTCAATAAATAATCCTCTTGAATAATAACATTGTTAAAATTGACTAGCATGAAACATTCATTAACTAACCTGATAATCAAGCATCCTTGAAAATTCTTTGAGAATACTACGATGATCCTCTGCTCCTACTCGAATTCGTTGTGCATACTGTCTCACCCTTTTCTTCATTAATTTGTAGTTGATGTAATATCTGTTACAAAGACCATTTCTTTAAACATTGTGCTGAGTTCACCATCAAATTTTATAGTTTTTAGAAAAATTACAATGTGGTGTGATTCTGAGTAGCGTGTGAGAAGATATTGTAATATTTAAAATTTTACAAGTCTTTACATATTAACTAACTACAATGAAAGAAAAGATTAATATTCTCAAAGCAATAGAGTATTTAAAATCACTAGGTGACATTTATTCTAAATCATTTGACAACAAAAATAAGTATCTGAAAAACAATAACTACACAAGTTTTCTCCAGTCACAAATTACAAATAAACAAGTATATTCAAGATAAATTGATAGTTCAACATTACTATCCAACACACAAACCTTGAGAAGTTGATGAGCTAAGAAACATTATAAGGTTGAACTGCAAAGTTCACATATATTTCTCCTTCCTTGCCTAGATACATGTACCCTTGTATGAGACACCAAGTATAATTACAAAGCTCTTGAACACAACATGGAAATCTTAGCCAAACAAATCCACATACGAGCCCATATTTCCCCCATATCTAAATGCGTGGATATGGTACCAAACCATCTATGCCATCTCAACTTTAGGGTTATGAAAATATTCAAATTTTAAAATATCACTTAAATATAAATTGTTAACACAACAATGTGCAAATGGTAATTGACAAATGCTATAATATATATATATATATATATAATAGCATTTGTCAATTACCATTTGCACATTGTTGTATATATATATATATATATATGTGAAAGCCATAGCCCTTGGCTCAATGGTTGTCATGATTAAGAAGGTTAGAAAGCTTTGCATGCATTATGTTCTTTCTATTTTTAGAGGTTTAACATGCTTGTTTAACCATCTTCCAATAGAGTATGTAATTTCGCAACATACTCCTATGCTTCGAGCCCTTGGTAATCTGTCAATAGAAGATGCCTTGAAGATGAGGCATGACCTACCAGAGGTCAAAGTGAAGAATAGAAAGCCATGCTGATGTGTACCCTAAAGAGTATCATTATTAGAATGATCTTTTCTTATCATTTGGTGGACAATAAAAAAGCTGACAAATATGATAGATGAAGGGTCCTTGATAAAAAGTCGGGGAGTTTGGTGTAGGGGTACCCAATGGACACATGAAGCTACAAGGTACACCCGGAGCTATGAAGGAGACAATGAAGCTAGCAAGGGCAATCAATGCCTAATGAAGATATGTCAAGTCATTTGATGATGAATTATGGCTATTGAAGCCATCAAAATGTAAGGAATTTCATAAAGTTGTCAAATTGTAATACATTGCCAAGAATGGGCAAATTGGCATAAGTGAGGAGTCAAGAGTCAATCAATGTGTTGTAAGGAATATGAAGGGACATTTGAAGTCCTAGAGTTATAGGAAATGAATGATAGTGGTTTGCAAATGTAATAAGGCTATCAAAGCCTCTAGAGGATGTAAAAGGCACTAAAAGTGCAATATTGTGTAAAATTGCCAATATTAGCAACATAAATCAAATAAGGCTTAATGGGGTTAGTTGAGGTTATAGGTGTGTGAAGGTTGTTTTTAAAAATTTTAGAAGTCTTTAGTAATACCATACAAAGTTTCATAAGTCCTTCTCATGAAGGCTAAACAAACAAGTAACATTTGTTATTAAAATGTTATAAAAACTATTTGTTTACTATCACCTGATAGTTAAGGGGTAGTTGGCCGACCCAAGGGATCTTGGAGGATAGTTTTGTAAGTTAGATTAGGGGGAAAAGAGTCTAAAGTAATGTATTTATAAGAAACAATAGAGTGGTAGTCGATGAGAGGTGAATGTATCAAGAAAAGAACTAAATAAAAGAATTCTGTAATTCACTGTCACAGTGACAATTTTTTTGTTTTTCAAGATTCAACTTGACAATTGAATAAGGTTCTTTCCATTTAAAAATTATTGTGTTGTTTCCTTGGAATGGTGGTCATGATTTGTTAAGCCTTTCACAAATATGTTCAAAGATCTTTGCAAGTTTCTTCTAACAGATCTATTTGAAGTTCTCCGCTGTCATAGGAAATGTGACAGCGTGCCATTGTTTTGAAGAAATTTAAGGAAATATGCCTCTACCACTTTCTGTGATTAAAATTTAATTATGGGAGAGGTACTTAAGCCTGTAAATATGATTTTTTTTACTATGATTTAGATGCAGGTGACAGTGAACAGAGAAAGGAACAGTGGGTGACTGATGAACAAATAGTGAGGGTGCACTTAGAAAGCACCACCTGGTGAATATAGTGATCTGAGGGTTGGAGTGGATAAATGAGTGTTGGAAACAATTGAGGGAGTGTATTTTAAGGTGTCTAAACCATTAGAAAGGTTTTTTGAAACTGTTAAGGGTCTTTTCTAGAGAGCCCTAGGCTAGAAACCCTTAAAATGAGGGTTTGATGAAAGAATGCTTAGATGTGAGTGGAAGTTCAAACAAATTTAGGAATCCATTTATTTAATAGATTCCTTAAGACTATGTGAAGGTTTGGAATGTTGAAAGTAAGAGAAAAAAGGAGTTTCTTTGTAAATGGAGGGCTAATTAGGCCTAGTTGCATGTAGGACCAGTCATAGAAAGGTTCATCAGTCATAGGATGAAAGGACTGAGATTCATAGGGTTTGAAGAACTCAATAAAGGGTATTTGAAAAGGTGAAGAGGTTACTAGGTCATTTGAGAAGTTAAGAGGTTTGAGAAGTTACTAGGGCACTTGTATTTATGTGGTCTCCATTGCTATTTGATTCAATGAAAGTTTTTAGTGCATGATTGGATTCATGAATGTTAGTACAAATTTTGGCAATTTGTTCTTTATGACACTTTCCATCCAACATTTTCCATAGTGTCTCTATTACATTCTTTCAAATATGCATAGCATCAAAAAAATGCGCAATTGGGAGATCCTTGTAGTACGGTAACCTACTAAATTGAGTAGGATAACTTTTCATTCCTCTAGGAAGTTGGTCATTGATGCCTTGACGACCTTCACGAGCATCAATTACAACATTAGTAAATATAAGACGATATCAAAATACAAATTTTAAACTTTGGACAATAAATTGGACATTACCTCGACGATTGAGTCAATCATATTCCAACTTCCATAAATGAGGTGTCATTCTTCATGGCCTTGATGATGTCTCTTCTTTCCCAATGAAAATATGTTTTTCAACAATTCGATACCTATGATTATTGTGGAGAAAAGTGTCTAAAACATGGTGCTTAAATGAGATGGGAATGCACATTTGGATGCAAAACCTATAATCATTGGGTAAGTAAATCCATTTAGGCTTATGGTAAAACCTCGAGATTTGGGTTTATGTTGTATGATATTTTGTGATGAGATTTCATCTTCAGACCACACACTGGACATGCAAATTTTCCCTTTGTCTGAAGACCTAAAAGATCATGTATAATTGGATCATGAACAATTATCATGTGCAACTTAAGCATTCGATAGTAATGTGTAAGCACTATAATAGACCAAAAATATGTGATCTTAACAATATAACATACTGCAAAAATGAGTTAGCCCAGGGGCATCATGTATTGTCCATACAAGCATTGCATGGAATTGAAATTGTCGATGTCCTATCGGTCTAAAGATGTCATATATAGTGATGTCATCCCATAACTTCAACAACTCATCAATTAGGGGCTCAATATACATGTTCATATCTTTAACTTGGCATTTACCTAGCAATTGAATGAACATAAACATTACCTAATTATTATGACCATTTTCATGCACTATTTATAAATTAATTTACATAACCATAAAATTAAAAAAATACTTGGCACAATCATTGACAACATTATGTGCTCCCTCTTTATGGACATCCAAGGAGGAATGCTATTGTTAATAACAAAAATAGGCCACATTGAGTAAATAGATCTCATATCTCCAAATGGATTGACACCGTCCGCCATCAATGAAAGCTTCAGATTATGAGGTTCTTCTTTAAAGTGTGACCATGTTTCTTCTATCTCTTTAAATGCAAAACCATTGGTAGGCATTCACATAATGTCATCCTGACTTCTATTGCATGCATGGTAATCAATAAATTGTGCCAAGCTAGCGCACCTGAATAACTGTTGAAGACATGGAATAATGGGAATGTACCGAAGAACATTGTGAGGCACTTCTTTTGTTATTTGATCTGACCAATATCTACTAACATGACAATCAGGGCATTCTATTGCAAATTCATGTTGTTTATGATATATAATGTGATCATTGGGACATGCATGTATTGTTTGATACTTCATTCCAACCTGATCCATAATGTTAGATAATTCTCAGTACGAATGAGGAAAAATGTTTGATGGTGGTAACAAAAACTCACTAATCAACCTACAACGACAAATATGCATTGTTAATATAATGAATAGTAATTGTATGCTAACATTGAAGATGAAAAAAATGACATACCTTAGCATACATGACATTGCTACATTGGATATACCATTCATAACCTTTAAGTTCACCAACAACACTATAGCTGAGAGTAGAGTTTTTTGGGAGCCTTCGCATAAGGGCTCGTGTGCCTTCTCAAGTAAAGGTATATCAAGACCATCTTCATCATCATTATCATATTTGCTAGCACCATCATTGTGAGCCTCTTCATCACTTTCCCCAATACCATCTTCTTCAATCATGTCCTCTAGCACATTATCATCTTCTTCCATGGGAGTGTTATCCTCAGCTTGGATATTCACACCTCCATGTTCCTCCAGTAGGAAATCCACATTCAGCAATGGACGAAAATCATGGCCCCCTTCAACATGACCATGTTGCCTACAATGACTCTAGGCTTTTGTGATTAGAATTGTTTGATTATTTAAGCCCTTACACTTTTTGCATGGAAATTAACATTTATTAGGTTTTCTTCGAAACCAAGCCCACAATGCAGCCATTGTCTCATTATTTTGTTCTGAGTTCATATTGTCAAACACGGTCTTTCTTCACAGGAAAATATACCTACAAATAAATTGGCCATGTTGTAGTTAATGTTTATATCTGTACATATGGAAATTGTTGATTAATATTTTCAAATGTAACTAAAATGATCCTATAATTTCTAGAAGGCCTAGGTGTTTGCAAAATGTTGATTTATAGACAATGTATCTTAGTTATTGGCAAAATGCTTCAAAGAGATGTCACAAGGTGAAAGTTAGTTAGGTGCTAATAGCAACATGCCATGACTAATCCTGATAGCAATGAATAATGTGATTAATGTATCAACTAATGAAGATGACTAAAATATTGAAACATATTAATGCAATCTTCAGCCAAGAACATGTGAGCTCAAAAGATGGGTAAATTTCAAAAACTTGTGAGCCTAAGATCATTACAATTTCAGCCATGAAATAATTGCAATTGAATTTTTTTGAAAAATAGGCCTGAGTGGGTTGGCCTAAGGGTCAAAAGAAGAATTCAAATTTCACTTAATTACAAATCAATTAGCTTATGCAAGTTTGGCCTCATGGTGGTTGTACAATTTTAAAAAACTTAATCCTTAGACCATTTAGGCCTAACATCAGGGGACATGAATTTAGGACTCAAACATCTATAAAGGTTGGATGTTGAAATTCTTTGGAACATCCAAAACAATTCCATAAGCATATAAGAAGAGCAGATTGGTGAGTTTCACCTTGGAGGATGATTTTGGAAAAGAAATTAGAGACCAAGATTTCTAAACACAAATGATTTAGTGTTAAACTTAAAGTTTATAAAGGAATATTATATTTGGAGGGTTAAAATGCTTGTAGATCTGAGTTAAGAAATGCAACATTTTGTTACAAACAACAAAGTAAGTGTTGATAAATATTTTGTGGGAATCCATAAATGAGAAAGGAGTTGTTAGATATCTTCTTTAAGGAGAAAACGACTGGATGAATGTTGTGATTAAGTTTTCTAATTGAAATTCTCATTTTGTCTAGAAACCAAAGAATGCAAATTGTATTTAAAGAATAGATATTATACTCATAGAAATCATCTAAGTAGGATGTCTTCATTGTATTTTGCTTCTTAGCATTTTGATTTTAGATGAAATATAAAACCCAAATGTTTGACAACTAGTGTTGTCTTACAGTTTAAAGATGTCGAGAGCTAAAGGTGGAATTATTTCAAGGCAAGAAAGAAAGCTCCAATAATTCCTCTTTAGAATTGCAGCCAGAGTCCTAAGCATTCCAATCCAAATGAGTGTATCAATAAGATTTAACACAAAATAATCCTAAGAACATTGAGTAAGTTAAGTTGAAACATATAAGATAATGAATACATGTTCCTACAATTGAATAATGATTATCCAAGATTCACTAGTTCTAGGTCAATCAAGACTAAAATATAGAAGAGCATAAACTTTGAACATGAACTGTTTTGAATTTTTTCTTAAGGTTGATCCTTCCAATGTTTTATACTATTTCTAGTGAAAGGGGATGTTCTAGGGATAGGGATAGGACATCCTCATTCTTGCCCCTAGGGGATGTCTCCTAGGAATCCTCCTCATTGGGAAATCCCAAGGGGACGCAAGCCCATCCCCAACATCCCTGTGATATCTCAGAGATGTCCTAAAGTCCCCTGCAATAGCCAACTTTCAACATGGAAAAAAGGAAAACTTTAAAATTTTATCCAAAAAACCCATGTTCCCATACCCTCTTAAAGCTGAGCAACAAAGGTTCTTGGTATTTCAAGGTTTGAGCTAGGAATCCCCTTCAAAGTTTTACTAAACATGCAAGCCTTTAAGGGTAAGCTCATGTTAGTGACCTCAAACCTCAAGTCTCAAGAACAGATAACTCTAGGCACTGACACTCAAATGTTCCAGTTAATGATATACAAATCCTTAGTAAAGCTCACGAGAATAAAAGCTTGAAGTTTCAAAAGTTCAAATTTTTCAATTCACTTAGAAATTTAACTGTTTGATTCTCTTTGACCATGGATTATTTGATCAAAAGACCTATGTTTGTTGCCATGAAGAATTAGATTTAAAAAATAGGTCAAAACTCAAAGGAAAACATTGTAAAATATGTCAAATTCCCAACATTTCAGTCCAAATGCAGCAGATCCTTATGTTGAATCTCAACTTGTATATAAATGCCAAAAATAAATCCTAAAAGCATTCACAAAACTTAAAATACAGCCAAGCATACTCCAAAAAATGTCAAGGAGATGTTATCCATAATCAAAATAAATTCATCAAATCTTGCAGAGTCTTCATAGGTATTAGTTTCCCTCTGCATGGATTGATATAATCCATGCAACAATACAATTATGAGATTTTTGAAAATCAACAATTTACTTGTATTATCACTGAAACAGTTATCCTCTTGTCACTCCAAAGATTCAAAGTTCAAACATCAATAGCATTGTTCTACTTCCTAATGTATCCCATTATGCATTTGAATTTGCTGAGATGCACAGAAGTATTCACTAAATACCATCTTGCAAAAAAATCTAACTAGGTTGATCAAAATTTACAAAGTAAAATAAAACATAATATTTAAAATTTAAAATCAAAGAATTGCTTGTTAGTCTATTAACTTTTAAGATGAAATCCCACAAAAGCATGCAAAACTAGTTTATAAAATTCAAGAACATGTTCTCAAGATGTAATAAAAAAATAAAGATCCTCTAGCCATTACTTTGAATTAATATCTATTATAGTAAAATGATCAACTACAGTCCAATTTCACAATAACCTGAACTCACCATACAGTGAATCACAACAACATTTCGAGAATTAGAAGAAAGTCAAGCATGTACACTCTCACAGAATAATTTGATAAGTGAAAGGGGTGGAACATGGTTTTCATCAAAGGGGATTACTTCAACTCAACCATGAAAGTACCCTGGATCATAAGTTTCTTTTGCACAAAGATTATAAACCTCCAAACAATACTATAGTCATAAATCTTAAACAGAATCTGAAAAATCAACTAGCCTACCTCAGATTCTATCAAGTAATCAATCAAAAACACAACAAATTTCCACAAGACTCCACTATTGGAGTGAAACTAAATAGTTCCAATATAAGGAATCCCTAATCATCCTTTAAAACCTCTTGTTTACCTGGAAATTTTATCCTTTTCATTTTCACATAAGGTATTTGTTATATTTACAAGAACTGTTCCACTCATATAGAATTTACATAAAGAAAAAAAATGTAGGTATAATCAATCTGTTTCCACAATAAAGAAAAAATTTCTCTGCATACTTCTCTATAATTGCCCTTGGAATTCTCTCTTTATTTCATATTAATCTGGAAACTTTTAATCACTCGTTGAGGACTCTGTTCCACTTTAATTTCCATCTACTATGCACCATAGAGGAGGATAATAAGAAATCAGGTCACATTGCGTTGTGGGCAGCCTACTGTGAAATTCCATGTAGATTAACATTCCTTTAGAAGAAATCAAGTGAGATTCATTAGTACCCCTGATCAAAGGAGTCAAAAATTATGAATATAACATCAAGGTCCACAAAAAAGTTGATATCTAAGCTCCAACTTTCAAAAAAATTATGCATTCTTAATTAATCCTACTATTCATATTTAGTTTCAACTTCTTAGGTTTAAAATCAGGCACTTGAATTCATCGCAATCCCTTGGACTATGTGGATGCTGCAAATATTCCTCTTGAATGAAAGTATCTCCATATTTAAATTAAAAGTCAGAAAGAATTTTCTCAATCATAGTTTAAATTATAAGAAATAATAAAGCGCTTGAAAGGATAAAGCAATAATCACCTATTATTGATCCCATTCTAGCTCAGCTGGTTTACTGTCCACATCAATGTCTTTTCCGATTATTTGCAAAGGTGCATCAAGTTGAGGGGGTTCCTAAGTCATAACACATCAAATGCATTACATCTTAGTCACAACTTATTACAAAATTTAAATTGCACTAAGGGCATCTGGTTTTAAAAAAAGTTCATTTTGTAGGCATCTAGATGGTGCTCAATTCAAATGTTCTTCAATAATTCAAAACTAATAAAACAAATTGCCACATATTTTATCCTAAATTTCACCATCTCCATAAAATTATAAATAAAATCAGAAATTTCAATCATTATTTATGATGTCATTGGTCATAAGGCTCATAATTAGTTTATGGAAAATGATTACAATCAAATGCACCTTAAGTAGCATTCAATTCTTTTACCCTTTCTAGTTCATCAAATTTAGAAACCTAATCAGATCGGAGCATGTTCAATAATTGGAATTATTTTGTGAAGGAAACCTTAGTGAATCGATTTTTTAACATCTAAAATGAAGAATGGTGGTACACTATATCAAAACATTCTAGAACAAATAGTGATAAACAATTTCTAGAGTTACTATCATTTTATTGATTTGTTATACTTATACATATGTGTCAACTATACACCTTGATATCATTCCATGGTTATATAGTTTGGTTAGTCCTAGACCTAATAATATGTACATAGTTAGAACATGCACATAGATATTTCTTTTCAAAATATTAATAGACAATACGATATGTTCAAATTTGGTGGAAGAAATACATCATTTGGCAATTTCTAAATTGATATAAATAAGAACAAATCTTAGGAAATAATATTTTTGAGAAGCATATAATTTCTCTATTAAACTTCAACAAGTAGGTATCTCGTCAATCATAGACCACCATTGTTTTGTGAAGAGCGAACTTAGATATAAGATATAGAACAGTCTTGAAATTGTAGACTCTAAGCCTTAATTGTGTAATAAGTTTGTTTGTTCAATCTTGTTTGAATCTAAATAGCCTTCTGTTTTTTTTCTTTTTAGTTGTTTCATGGTTCAGAGTCATCTCAATTTGGTTGTCAACATATTAATGATAATAAAGCAATTTAGACGTGACCTATTAACTCCCTATGAATGATTGATGCTACTTCAATGGGTCTCGAGTTCCTTTCTACAATACAATCATTGTTTAATCTATTAGACAAGAATTCCATGACATTGAACCTAAACTGTGAATATTGGGAACTTATAGTGGAAAGGGAGATTCCAACTACATGTTTTCAAAATAATCTTAGGACTTCTAGATTCCAGAGAGTTTTCACATATTCTTCCATTTACTCCCTACAAAGAGTCTAGAGGACAAATTCTGTTAACATTTTTTTAATATATAGAAAATATTTGTATTAACTTAAAAGATCACTGAAAGATCAAGTGGAGAAAACCCTTAGAGATGAGAGAGGGCTGATTACAAGCCCTGGAGGCCAAATTTATGTCAAATAGTCAAACTACTATACACTATGCTGTAAAATATCCCCCAAAAAAATGGAAAAGGTAGTACTACACATAATTTATAAAGAAGAGATTATATCACAGTCATATTTCCTTGTTCACACCCACACTGCAGATATGAACTGAAAGAATAGAACATGTTCCATAAGAATAGGGTATGTTGCAGGTTCAAAGATAATCAATGTGGTGAGAAAACAACACCTGGTTGCTCTGGTTTTCATCCACATTATAGGATATGAGGAAGATCTGGTTTTATGTGTGGAAGTGAGAGTTTCTCAATTTTTTCATTTATACCTCACCACGTTTTCGGGCAATCTGAATTCATAAATAGGGGTCGTCACATGCAAGACAATGCAACTGCTTTGTATGTGGATGCAACTCTCAATTGTTTCATTTATACCTCACCACATTGTCAGGCAATCTAAATTCATAAATAGGGGTTGTCACATGCATGACAATGCGGCCACCCTTAAACATCACACACAAAGGGAAGATTTCAGCTTGGGGAAAAAAAATTCAACTTTGATTATTTAACACTTTTTGGTGTAAGAATTAAGCTTAGTGTGTGATGTTTAAGCCATTCTTGACAATGCAACTGCTTTGTATGTGGACATGATAGATCAAACATCTCTACTACACAGATGTTTTTTGGAAGTTTTTAGAGTACGACATGTCATTAGGTGGAAGATAATCTCCTTAGTCACTCTGTGGTCAAGCATATCTACAAGGTCCCAAGGTTATATTCTCTCCATTATATTTTCTTGGAAGAGTTGATTACCAAGAGATTACAAATTAAAGAAGTCATTGGACAATGAAAATGATTTGATGCAGTTATAGGACCCTCAGATCACCTCAACAGATATATATTGAAATTCTTCCTAACCTTAATAATCCTCCTGATGGCTTTGACCTTGATATTACAATGACGAAAGTTGTAATTTAGGATGACCCTTCATATTGACTATGATGTTGAGCAAACAGTCAACAGTTTTGTTAAGCATGAATTAGACTAGGACAAATAGTATCACACAAATCATATTGATCATATGGACTGCGGGGGATGAAAGTGCAAGTGTTTGGTTCAAATAGATGAACAAAATCAAACATTACATGAACAAGGAAGGCCTATGAATACTTTCTACTCAACTCCAATCATTTACACTAAAGAAGAATATACATCCAGTGAAATTTTGCCTCCAAAGGTAGATTTTTTTTCCCTTATGCAAGCTACTCAAATGCTTACTGGAGAGGATATTTGACCAATCACCTTGGTTTAAAAGGTTATCAATTATACAAGAAGCCTCTCTGGGTTTCTTCATGTAGAAAAAAAGTTAAAAGATTCTCATGGGTAGAAACAAGAGAAAGTATAACAACCATTCTTTGAAAAAAGAAACTGTAGCTATGCAGTACCATGATGTAGTAGTTGGTACTTCAAAACAACATATTGCCAATGAGTGGAAAATCAAGGACATCAGTGGAGATAAGATTTTTGGTGTGCAAGTAGCTCAGAATAAGGTATAAAACAAAACTTGAACAGAGCCCTGTTGTGGCAATTGTTTTCTTTAGTCCTTTAGATAGAAACATAAGTAAGTTATCAAGAGGGTTAAACCTTATCCTATTCAAATTTTTCACTTTCTATCTCTAATTTCAGAATCCCTACATACTTCAATGGGTACCTACTACCAATCAACAACCCCAACTTCTCATTATGTCAAAGCAATTTCAATGATAATATTACTCGGAAGGTTCCAACTTTAATTATTTTGCTTAAACTTTTAAGCATTTAGCTACATGGACTCCAACTCCTCTCAAAAAAGCAATAGTTATTAACTTATTTGCATTTTGAAAAAGCATTATTTATTAACTTATTGGAAATTTTGAAAGGCCACCTTAGGACATTTATATTTTTGTAGTCTTCTTTGAAAGCTCTCAACTCTCATTTGTAACACCTGAAAAGGCTTGACGACCAAATTCTGCAATTTGCCTTTAATTTGACTAACATTTTTTTTTATCTCACAAAGCATTAACAATAACTGCAACAATTTCTAAATATATAGGTTTCCTTGAGAAAGGACAAATTCCTCCCAAGGTTTTCAGTGTTTTTAAACTAAGTATGACCAAATTGAACAAATTGGAAATTTATCTTGCAACTTTAACTTGAGTCTTGATTATTATATAAATCCTTTATTTGTGTCTATTTGACTTGTTGATTATCTCTTTGTTAAATTCCTTAGTTCCTCTCAGCATCTAAAGGACCAAAAACATGGTATATATTGACAATTGTATATGTTATTTTTGCTAACTAGTTTTCAAATTCTAAGGCATGAAGGACTACTGATGCAGGCACATCATTCATTATCTCCTTTGCTTTGTGTTTGTGCCACATTACATTATATGGTAGAATACAAAATTTTGAATGTTAAAACAATTCTTGCCTTGAATACATTTACTAATTTAATTATTTTTGTGTAAAACATGTTGGGCATTGAAAATGAAAACTCCATACTTGAATGCATCAAGGGCCCAATCCAGAAAAAGAATATTATCTAATAGAAAAATCATATGATTGTTTAATGAATAAACTTTTTTTTTTTACCAAATGGCAAAGAAATTTCTTTTCTTGAGTTTCATCACCAGGCGTTTTGCTTATTAGGGTTCAATTATCCAATTCCCATGTAGCATGATGCTTAGAAAATAAACTAATGTGATTTTATGAAGATAAATCTAGTGGCTTTTTTATTACCATTAAACCATACAAATGATAGAAATGTGGTTAAAGAATAGACTTTAACACTAACCCAAGCTTATCCTAAATGACGTAGCTTGTGTTAGTGCGGTTTAGCTCTTCAACATTGCTAGGTGTGAATTAATCCCATCACACTACCTTCTTTAAGATTCACTATGACTCTTTGATGCTGCAAGAACCTTCGCTTCTGAAATCTCTTTCAATGTCAACTAATTTGAAGCATGCATGAGCTCTCCTTTTCTAGAATCAAGCACCAAAGAACCCAAGCTGTCAAACCCTGTTGGTGCTGAAGCTATAAAACCCTTTTGGCACATACTCCTGGCCACAAAATGTGGGTAAGGCAGGAGGACCTATGGAACCCACAATGATGGATGCAACATATGAAGGTTGTAGACCTCCTCTATAATCTATGTACCATTGTGATCCCCGCTATCCCAACAAGGTTGTAGGCTTAGGTTGCATAGTGACGTAGTATCATGACCTAGCATAGTAAGGCATTATCCCAGCATTGTAAGGTTATTCACATAACAATGAAATTAGGGCATGGTAAACAAATTTTTTATTTATTTTGACATAGTGTAAGCCCATGTTGGTCAAAATATTTGACCAACATGGGCTTGTATTTAAAATATATATATATATATATATATATATATATATATATATATATATATATATATATATATATATATATATATATATATATATATGTATGTATGTATGTATGTATGTATGTATGTATGTATGTATGTATGTATGTATGTATGTATGTATGTATGTATGTATGTATGTATTGCCTTGCATATTTCAACCAATTTGACCCAATTTTATTAGATGGTCAAAATTTTTGGTCTAAAAATGGGGTCAAATGTACTAGTGTATGGATATTTCACTTGTGTTTAGCATTGCAAACATACATGAATACCATGAATCAGATCATGAAGCAATTGATAAACTAGATTATCCTAACAAGCAATCTAATTGCATTGAAAGAGTTTTGGATACTAGGATAAGTAAAAGCACTAGAGGAAAATATTATTTGGAATACCTAGTTTAGTGGAAAGACAAGCCAATTGAAGATAGTTCTTGGATTACACAAGTTGAGTTGGATCTTTATGATTCAAGTCAGAATATGAGTAGTGCCTGATGTGGACATCAATTATTTATTAACTCCAAGTGTATGATGCAGGAGCATCTTGAGTTTCAAACCAATCTTGCATCAACCAAATACATTTCTCTGTTTGCAAAGTAGCATTGTTGCTAGAGTTGTATTTTCTCTATTATTTGTGCCAGTTGTAGGAAATGTCACTAATTTTGTGCATTTATTTAGAGCATGAAAGTTCAAGGTACTAAAGAGGGCCTAGAGTAATATCTATGGTTAAGAGCACATGTCCTAATTCATCATTATTTTGTAGATATGGCCATTTTTCTAACACATCAATTTTCTTCCAATTTTCAAGATGGGTTTTTGTGCATGAATTTTAGGATAGATGTACACTTATCCTTAATGAATCAGCCTTTTTTCACTTAAGGGGTTGTAGAGGACCTAAATTACTACCATTATTTCAAATCATAATTTCTAATTCAATCGAAGCTACGAGATATCGTCAGTTTTCCTCGGACATTAATTTTCGAGCAATTTTTTGTAGAAACGTGTGTAGTTTTCATCTTGCACAATTTTATATGAGGAAATGAGATATCTTTAAGATAGGTCCATGTCCTTGGATCATGTGTGGATCTAAATATTACTTGTTATTAAGTTTAATTCATATTTGTGATGGTTTTGGTTTACTCTTCCAAGGTTGACCTATAATGTAAGTTAAATGCTTGACTAGCCGACTTGTGGCTTAGCTGGCTATATAAAAAGCTTGGATTGATGTAGGAAATCATTATTATGATATGAGGTAGAAGATAGATCATGATAAGATCCTATAGAAGAAGGCTAGATGCGAGTTTGGACTTGATTTCATAATTCTTTGTATATGGTTGTAACCCTAAAGGGCTCACAATTGGGCATGTTTGGATCTCTATTATGAAAATTAATTGATTACATTCATATGGTTGCATGAAATCTACTCTCTTGTTCTCTATTTTTTATTTAATACATATTCTTATTCTATGTGTAACTCTGAGCAAGGGATGTTTGTGGGTTTAAGTTGGACTTATCCCTCTTGAATCTGCCTAATCTTGCATTATTGCGTTAATACCAAAGATGGCTGGAAAAAAATGTCTCTAGGAATTCTGACCCATAAGCCTCTACAATAGGATTTATAATATCCTCTCTAAGCTCATGGTGAACTACATTAAGATCATGCTTGATAAGTTTATAGGTCCATACCAGAATGGATTTGTCCCTGGCAAACATATTCTATGTCCAACTTTGCACATATGTTATTCTCGATGAAATCTTCATTTTTAAATTTTCTTTATCCGTTAAAAAAAAATCTATATAGAAAATAAATGTCATTTATTTTAAGTCTTTTTAATTATTAATTGTTTAAAATTTATAATTACATTTTCTAAATCTAAGCTAAAGAAAAAATCTTTGAAAAAGTTACTATGGAAACATTCTATTTTGGTTGAATACTCTTTGAATTTATCAAATAGAAAGAATTTAAAATATAATAAAAACTAGTTTAAAATTAGAAAGTATGGATGTTAAAAAAATTAAGAAGAAATAATAGTAATAATAATAATAATAATAAGTAATATTAAGTTTTTAAGTTCATTTTAAACATGATAATTAAAAAAATATTTATGAAAAAAATTGAAGTTTCATTTTTAAAAAAGATTTGTGGACATATTTGATTTAGAAGATAGCAGAACCATCACCACTTAAATAACATACTAATTAGCAAACTCAAAATTAATTTATAATTTAAAAACAAGTTGAGAGATATTTTCCTCCATGCACCTATTCTCAATTTATCTCAAAATATTTAAGAAACAAAATATTTGAAAAGCTCATCTCAATTGTTAAATCCTAAATCTTAAGTCTCAAGCCAAGCTATACTATTAAATAGTAAACCCTAATCTTGAATGCTACACTCCAAATGCTAGACCCACTCTCACATCCAAATATGAAATGTGCATCTTATATGATAAATTATAAATCCTACTTGAAACCATAGTCCTAAATGGTAATAAGAAATGATGAAACATAATATAAATAATGAACTTGAATCCTAATAGTAAATTTTAAGCCCTAATTTGAAACCTAATTTTTAAATGATAGAATCCTAGTCCTAAATGTTAAACCCTATTACTAATTCTAACTGATGAGATAAACACATATTGATGTATTCTTGTACTCACACACATTATATATATAAATACATACATATGTGTAGTGCATATTTAGTTTAGACGCATATGTATACATATAAATTAATCTAAGTTTAATCTTAAACCTAATTAAAAATTAAATCACATTTAACTTTAATCCTAACATTGAATTAATTATTCTCTAAACCTCTGTCTTATAAAGATATTAAACCAAATTGAACCCTCATGTTGAAAATACTTCAATACTTTATCACAAACCCAATAAACTATCATAAATTTTGAGGGAGAGAGAGAGAGAGAGAGAGAGAGAGAGAGAGAGAGAGAGAGAGAGAGAGAGAGAGAGAGAGAGAGAGAGAGAGAGAGAGAGAGAGAGAGAGAGAGAGAGAGAGATGGTAAATGGGAGCCAAGTCATGGCGATAGTCCAAAATAACTCTTATGCTAAGGTAAATAACAAGCAACATATAAGATAAAGCTCAAGGAGGAAGAAATTTAAATTTAGATTACATAGAGATAGCGATAGGGGATGGAAGAGGAAAGAAGGGAACAGGGTAAACACATAGGGACATGTGTGCGAGATGGTGAGAGACATGATCTAGAGATAGAGGTTAAATAAGGAGGAAGAGATGGATACATAAGGGACATGTGAGAGAGATATGGATTGAGGGAAATGAGATGTTGAGAGTAGTGAGGGGAGAGAATATATAAGACATTAATTAGGATGTGTGTGTGTGTGCACATGCGCGTGTGTATGCGTGTGTGCATGTGCATGTGCGTGTGTGTGTGCGCATGTGCTTGTGCCTGTGCATGTGCGTGTGCATGGGTGTGTGTGTGTGTGTGTGTGTGTGTGTGTGTGTGTGTGTGTGTGTGTGTGTGTGTGTGTGTGTGTGTGTGTGAGAGAGAGAGAGAGAGAGATTTTGGGGGGACATGTGAGAAAGAGTGAAAGAAGGGGAGTGGGTGACACATAGGAGGTAATTAAAGAAATTTTAAGGGTAATTAATCATCGAAAAAAAAAAAGTTTCTATTTTAGAAATGAATTTTTAATTAAACTAAACATAAACTTTGTAAATTCAAACATATAAAAATCCATTTTTTAATAGTTCAAACCAAGCGCAAGCTAAAATGACCCATTTAATACTAAAATATTATGATAAAATTTCAGCTCATATTTTAGACATAGATATGACTATTCCTTTATTTTGTTCCCACTCAATATCACACATGTAATTTACCAATAAAAAATTAAAGGTAATTATAGCCTACATTTCTCCCAACAAAATCATGTATTAGCCATTTTAGTAAGCCAATTAACTTACAATCTCTAAATCTACTTAAATCTAGGAAGTTATATTTAATAGTTAATGATTAATTAATGATTAACTGAGCCAAAATTAATGACATCTTTCATTTTCCGTCATGACTCCTACTAGCTTATATATATTTTTAATATATAAAATAAGCTGAGAGATATAATTCTTGAGGCGCCTATTTTCATGAATTATCTGACTTCAATAGGCACCTCAAAAGGATATCTCTCATCTTATTATAGATTATGTGTAGGATCATGTTGTGCCAAAATGTGGTGATCTAAAAAATACGTAGTCTTGAAATGCTTCAAACCATTTCAAAGTCTATTCCAACATTTTCCCCACCCAATCTGATACTAAACGAAAATAATTAATAAATATGTAGTCTTGAAATGCTTCAAAGCATTTCAAGGTCTATTCCAACATTTTCCCCACCCAATCTGATACTAAACAAAAATAATTAATACCTTATTAAGGCCTAATATATCTTTTGATATCAACCCTATATGGTCAGCTTTAAAACATCCTGAAAATGTGTTTTTGGCCTATTCTTGTGTATTTTTTTTATTGCAACCATGTAGCTAACAACTTTTTTTCACCAAAATTTGATGAAATGAAAAGGGTTTCTTAAGAATGTTCTTAGCTTTCCATAAATGTAAGTGTTGTCACTTAGGTTTGCACCCTTGTCCAAGGCCTATGCGCGAGGACAACCTAGTGAAACATGGAAACAACCTCCAAGCTGTGGGAGTCTCTGGAGAAGGCTAGCTTCCTCTTACTATCAGGGCACACCTAACTACTCTTAGAGAGGAAAAGGGAGAAGGAGAGCATGAAAGCAAATCTACCCAGTCTAATCTAAGGAGGTGATGCACCAAAATAGAGTGTTCAGACTCATTTCTACCCATATATGCACTACCAAACCAAGATAGCATTCAAAAGACATACACACCCAGACTTATGTCAATCAACAACCACATACAGATCAGGGAACCAAACTGAATAACACAAGGAAAAGGATTTCACTTATATATTATCCAATAGGTCAAAAATAGATACAGTATGCAGGCCATAGATCTCAACAATACACCAATGAGAGGCAAGATGGATGCACATACACATTGATGGATGAAGGAGATGATACAGAATGTTATACAACTCAGAGACAAAGGGAATTTTACATTGTAGATCTGTGAGCAGTAGCAGAGAAATTAGAAAAGGAGTCCTCTTTTGAAAAGATCACAAAAATGCCTTTATAGTTCAGGCATAACTGAGGATTTTTTGCTGCTGAAGTGACCTTGTAGCTAACTGCCATTAAGTCTTGCGGAGGACAATCATGGGAATCTGAGGAAAATCTGATCTTTGTTGCAACAGGTGTCCTGAGAGGACTGAAAATGGCGCCATCGATGTTCTGACTGAGTAGATGGATCGACTAAGATGGTGGAGTGTTCTTCCTCATTCTGCATTCATTCTGGGTAGGTCAGGATTGATCATGAAGATCAGATCGCTTAACAAAATTGATTACCTTCGTCTCTTGGTTCATGAATCTGCAGGGTCAACGAGATCAAACGGTTCCACACATGCTGATTGGGCCACGTGGGCCAATCACATTCCTTCCTTCTACCGTTCTGGACACCCTTTCCATGTTTGACCACCCTTAATATAGACTGAGCGCCATGTCACTATTGAAAAGGTCTTCAAAAATCTTGATAGCGCCATAGCACCTAGTGGTCTCATCCTAATTGCGCCACCTTTCCACCATCTAGCTGTAGCATCAAAATTAACTGCCATGTTGATTGTGTTGATTGCACTGACTGCTGGTCGTTAACCGTCAACCCTGGTCTGCCAGCGAGACATGCATCAGCAAGACGCTATGTCACTATGGTAAAGATCGCACAACTTTATCATAGCGAGATGGCACCTCCCATTGATCTGTCCTAATCTGACGATCATGAAGACTCGTCATGTTTCATGTTGGCTTTTCAACTTCTGGGCCCGCGAAATGCTGTCAGGACACCTGGCATCACCTCATCGATCGCACCCTAGCGAGACCTGGCCCCACTGACATGTGGCGAAAGGGTGCCATGTCACTATGATAAAGATCACACAACTTCACCATGGTGACATGACGCCTTCCATCAATTTTCCTTGATCCGACGGCAAGCAAGATAGATACTGCCCCCTACCCCTCAATGTATCAATCAATGAGAATCGGCCACGTGCCAACCATCTATATTTCCTATGCCTCCAAACCTGGACCCACGAGGACACGTGTCCTCTAAGTGCCATGTCGCTAATATAAAACTCATGCGGCTTATCCATAGCACGATGGCGCCTGCCATTGATCTCTACAGATCTGACGGTGGAGAAGTTAACCTTTTACTACACTGGCCACGTTGAAGATCTGGTCCCATGTGCCGACTGTATTCTGACCTGGCATACGTGGTTGTTCCCCATTGGACTAACGAAGCACCGCCTTGGTCTGACAAGGCACCAACCTAGAGGGTCTATACTGCCTTGACCTTACTGAGGGACAAATGGCGCCCAGGTGCTATGTCATTATGGGAAAATCGAGGCCAACTTCCCATAGCGCCATGGCGCCCAACAATGACATGTCTTCTGATCTGCATGTGTCTTCCACTAATTCGCCACCATGGCACCGGACTCCACTAACTAGGCAGATGAGGTATAAAATGGGACCCAACCACTTGCCTGAAGCTCTTGCCATTGATATTTTTCGTTGTCACGAACCATGCTACCAACACTGGGACTCATCGTAGAAACAACCTCCGACCGGCCAGGTGCTATGTCGCTATTGAAAAATCATGGGTTTTTCGATGGCAACATGGCGCCTTTCCGCCTTTTGAACTTTTTGACCCATGAAAACTGACTATCTGTCGTAAAACCTTTTCCATCGGGCGCTATGTCGCTATGAAGATTTCTCGGCCAACACATGATAGCGACATAGTACCCACGGTACCGTGGAATTTTTTTAACCCGCCAGAACATGTTTGCCCGGCCCGTTGGACCCACCGGACATGTGGTGAAAGGGCGCCATGTTGCAAACATAAATCTCGTGCAGCTTACGATGGCGAATAGCGCCAACCGTTGATCTTCCTCGGATCTGGCGACAGAGAACTTGCAGGCCGCAAAAATATGTTATAAGGCTTGGCGTTAAAATAGTATTATCTTTGGGAATTAGCCGTTGGATGGGCTGGACATTTGAAATTTGAATCTTGGCAGGGCAAACAAATGATAACATTTCTGGTGACTCACCGGGGGCATGAGCCTGCTCGATGCATGACCAGTTGCCTGTAAAAAATCCATTGGGTCACAGGGTCCAAAAAGTATGAATCTGAGAACTGCAAAACCATAACCCCTCTGTGAGGAGATCAAAACATGAAATCCTAAAAAATTGCAACTGCAACTGGAAACAAAAAACAAAACTTCCTCTGCAACCTGAGACACCTCAAAATCTGCTACCTCACAGGGAGACGGCTGCGCCCGTGCACTTCTTGAAAAACAGGAAACAATAGAAAAGAAACTAAACTACTTATGTACATGGATTCCCAATTTTTCAAAAAAAGGGCTTCAAATAGGTCCCATTGACTGGAATGGGAAAAATCTCTCCATTTGGCCTGCTCAACTGAAATGCATTAGCCTGTTTGCAACTAGCAATCAGATAGGGGCCACTCCATAGTGGGTCAAACTTAGAATGTCTTCCTAGTTTTGCTCTATGAGAATCCCACTTTAGAACTAAATCTCCCTCTCTGAAGGTTCTGACCCTAGCCTTCTTATCAAAACTCCTTTTCATCTGCTGCTGATGTATCTCTAGGGTTTGCATAGCTTTATTTCTCTTTTCTTCTAGTTCAATCAACTCTGCCTTTCTTACTGACATGGCATTATCTTCAATCAATTCCAGCTGATGAGCCAACTCCAAGGATGGGAATTCCAATGAAATTGGGAGTCTGGCCTCCCTACCATATACCATTACAAAAGGTGAATTCTCAATAGATCTCTTGGGTGTTATCCTATCGTCCCACATAGCAGTCCTTAATTTCTTATGCCAGACCCTCTGATTGTCTTCTATTGTCCTCTTCATGATTCTGATCAGATTCTTGTTGGAAGACTCAGCCAAACCATTACACTAGGGATAGTAATTTGATGATGTGCTCAGGTAGATACTGTGATTCATTGCCCATGCACAAATCTGGGTTCCAACAAAAGACTTAGCATTGTCCAAGATGATAGTAGAAGGAGCACCAAACCTAGATACAATTCCATCAAGGAATTCAACAACTGATGGTTTTGTGGCATCCTTCAAGGCAACTGCCTCTATCCATCTAGTGAAATAATCAGTAGCAACGAAAATCCATTTATGACCTACACTAGGCGGAGGATTAATGGGGCCTATAAAATCCAACCCCCATTGGGTAAAGGGCTGATCCACCTGAATAGGACGAAGGGGGAGAGCTGCAAGCCTCTGTTTGCCTGAGAAGAAAGCACACTTCTCACATTTTCTCACATATCTATAAAAATCATGAAACAAAGATGGCCAGTAATAACTAGCCCTCATGATCTTCATGGCAGTTGTTCTTGCAGAGAAATGGCCACCATCAGGGCCATCATGAAGTTCCTTAACCATTCTCTCAGCCTGATCCACTTCAATGCATCTCAGCAGGGTCCCATTAAAATCCCTCCTAAATAGGATACCATCAATTACAACATAGGGAATAGATTGTAGTCTATAATGTCTTCTTTTAGCTCTGTCCAATCCCTAAGGGTATCCATTCCCTGATAAGAAGTTCTTCATATCATTTATCCAGCTCCTTGGACCATTAACATTTCCTTCCTCCTACTGCTTTGTTATTACCATAGCAGCCTCTTCATCTAAATCCTGGCTTGATAAAATTTCTTTGCATAATCCTCTCCCTCTTACCAACATGGTAATCTAAATATCAACATCATATTCCATTACCCTAGTGATCCATCCAGCTCTCTTTTCACTGATATCCTTGCTTAATAGGAAGTCTTTTACACTGGCATGGGGCACCAACAAACGGATTTTATTGTGAGATAAGAGGTGCTTGAATTTCTTCAAGGCTCTGATGACCACAAGGGCCTACTTCTCAACAAAGTTGTACTTATCTTCATATTCCTTAAGCCCTTCACTGAAGAAAGCTATGGGCTGCTCCTCATCCTTGTCATTTGTTTGAGTCAAGACAGCAAAGATACTTGACTCACCACCTAGAGTGTAGAGGATGAAATCTTTCTCAAAATTTGGGTTCATGAGAGTAGGGGTTGAGGCTATGGCTGCCTTGATCTCCTCAAAACTCTCCTTCCCTTCCTTGGTCCATGAGAAGACCATACCTTTCTTAAGCATAGCTGTAAGGGGTTTCACCATGGTAGCAATATTAGGAATAAACCTTCTTACAAAATTTATCCTACCAAGGAAACTTTGCAGCCCCTTCTTGTGTTTGGGAAGAGGAAGGGCAAGTATTGCCTTTGTTCTTTCTAGATCAATGGTAAGCCCATCTTTGGATACAATGTGTCCCAATAATTTTCCTTCGCTTGTAGCAAAGACACACTTGGCTGGGTTAAGGGAAACCCCAAACTCTCTACATCTTAGAAATACCTGTCTTAGATGATCAAAATGATCTTCTACATTTTTTAAATATACAGTTATATCATCAAGGTATACTAAGACAAATTTGTCAATTAATTTTTTGAAGGCCATCTCCATAGCCTTCTGAAATGTGGCACCTGCATTTGTTAGTCCAAATGGCATCTTGCAATAAGCATAGGTGCCCCATTTAGTAGTAAATGTTGTTTTATGTCTGTCAAATTCTTTAACCAACACTTGGTTATAACCAAAAAATCCATCAAGAAAAGAGAATCTCCTTGAACCACTGACCTTGGATAGAATCTACTCCATGGAAGGGAGAGGATGGTGATCTTTAAGGGAAGCCTGATTAAGATCCCTAAAGTCCACACACAGTCTGATTTTTTCATTCTTCTTCCTTACAGGGACAAGGTTAGCTACCCATGATGAGTGTTTGATAGGAAATATTATATCAGCCTCTATCAACTTGGATAGTTCTTTTCTCATTAGAGGTTCAATCTTAGGAATCATTGGCCTCTGTTTTTGTCTTACTAGTTTGGCCCTATCAATTAAATCTATGTTATGCTGAAACAAACTAGGGTCAAGCCCTTTGAAGTCATCATATGCCCAAGAAAATACATCATTAAATTCATGACATAAATGAATGAAGTTTTCTTGCTCAGTTTCAGAACATACCATCCCCATATTCAGAGATTTTCCATCAGCAATTGTAATTGGGGCATGATCATCCTTTTCTGCAGTCATTCCTTTACCTCTTGTTTGATCATCAGGATTAAAGACACTCTCCAAGGTAATGAGACCCTTGGGCAACTTGTTAGAACTAAGATGAATGATCTGATCACCATACTGATCTTGCAGTCTTGACTAGTTTCTATCTGAGAATTCTGTCTCATTCTGCAAGAAACTCGCAATTTTCTCATCAGAATCAAACACCTGTGAATGATTGTTGTTGTCAGGGATGGCAGGCCTCACTACCACCTTTATTTGTTGCTTCTTTTCTTCCTCAAGATTCCCTAGTACATCATTAGCTGCACCCATTGCTGCAAATTTATCAACATGTCTATTTCCTTTCCTAGGAATGCTATGAATATTAAATGCATTGAAGCCCTCAAGAAAATCCCAGACTTTGTGTTTGTAAACCTTGAGCAGGCCATTTTTGGTGATATTCTGGTTTCTCACTTGGTTAACAACCAACTCACTATCTCCATATACTCTCAAGTCTTGAATTCCTCTCTTTTGGGCAAGTAAAAGACCTTGAATCAAAGATTCATACTCGGCCACATTATTGGTGCAACTGAATTGGAGCCTAAAGGAGAAGTAGTATCTTACTTGTGCAGGAGAGATCAACATAACACCAGCCCCTGATCCATTTCTATTCCTTGAGCCATCAAAGTACATACTCCATGTTCCATTCATATCATCATTAGTCCTAACAAGGTCATGAACTTGAGCATCTTTCTCTATTATGCAATATGTACTAAGGCCTATCTCAAGAGTCTCTAACATAGGCTCAAACCGATATGTACTAGCCCATTCATCCAAGAAGAAATCAGGAATCTCTGCTATGGAAGTGGCAGGCTCATTTACTATGTCATTTTCATCCATCTAGATATAATAGGGCAATTCATGTTGATGGGATTGGGGGTGTAAGATTCAGTGTGATGAAGGGCTTGAGGTTCTACTCTAATTGAGGCATTGGCTCCATATCTGGTCTTAAATGACATGTATGACCAATCAATAGATATGAATCCATCAATTTGAGCAGCGAAGTCTCTTGAAAGACAGATAGCAAAATAGGGCTTGACTTCAGCAACAGATATGTCTTGAATCATAGTGCAACCAGGGCATGCATGTAGGGCCATCTCCACATTCCTAAGGATACCTACAGTTTTGACAGTACTACCATCTAATTGTAACACATCCCTAACAATGGGCTCATATTTCATTCCTAAAGCATCAACAACACACCTAGGCATTACTGAGCTACTAGCCCCTGAATCTATCATGCAATTGTGGACTAATTTGCCCCCTATAATTAGAGAAACATAGAATGGAGGAGGTCTAACCTTTTTATTTGTCTCCACATCCCCTGTTGGTTGTACTATACTAGTGGCACTTTCCATGGTAGATGGCTTATCCTTGGGTTTAATCTTCTCTAATTCTTGCTGCAACATCCTCCTCTGTATTGGTATGGTAGCAATAGCATCCCACATGGAGATATTCACATTTTTCTTCTTCATTTGCTCTACCACACTGAATGGTGTATTAGGAACTTTGGTAGAAACTTTGGGAGCTGCACTTATAAGAGGTTGAGATGGGGCAACATAAGGATCACTTGCATCTTTCTCTCTAGAATCTTTCTTTTGCTGCTGTGAAGTACTTGTTTGTTCATTTGTTACATGTCTATGATGTGTAGCACTTGAAGTTGAGGCCTTCTTAGGAGAAGGAGGGGTAGTATGTTCCATAGCTCTCTTCTTGCTTCTTGTGTTATGAGCAACGAAATCTCGGTTTACATTACAATGCTCCCCAATCTGATGATTCATGAAAGAGCAATCATCATGTCCTCGAGTATATGAGGCCTCCTTGGGATGATTCCCCTTGTACGATTGCTTTGCTGCAGGTTCTTGGTTAGTTAGGGCCAAATAAGATTCTGCCTTTTGGCACATGCAATAGGCATAAGAATAGTTGCAGGAAGGACAAAAATCTTGATCTTGGGCCAAGTTATTTTGAGGGACTATAGCTCTGTTTTGATTTGAGCTTGAAGCAGAAGCATGACTATTTTGCCTACCTTGATCAAAAGAGCTATTCCACTGGTTAGGAGGCCTACCACCATTTGGAGCTTGATATTGCAATTGGGGAGGCTTGCCACCTTGAGCTTGCTGCCTTTCTAAGGCCACCACTTTGTTACTCATTTTTTGTATCATAGAGAAACTATCCTCTAATCTCTTCCCTTGGTCCTTGAACTCCCTCCCCTGTTCTTGCAATTTTTTATCCAGGGTCTTCTCTCTCTTATCTGTATTCAGCACTAGACCTTGGAGCATTTCTTTGAGTTCATCTATCCCATTTGAGGATGTGGAAGCTTGAGGGATTGGAGTAAGGGCTTGTGATGTAGAAGTTGTAGGAAGAGGGGCCATTGCTGGTTGGTGGTTGAGAACATCAGGAAAGAAAGGCATAGGGGGCCTTGGAGCCAACTTTCCTCCTTGTATTTGGATGTTCTCAGCTTTATGGCTATCTCATAAGCATTTAGCAAGGTATCTCCTCCCATAGTTTGGATCGTAGTGGCAATATCACTATTAAAAGCTCTAAGGTAATGCAAGAAGGCATTACTAGGGGTAGGTTTCACTGTAGTATGTATTCTATCCCATGTTTTTTGAAATTTATAGTTAAAATTAGTCATACATTCATGGGGGGCCCTTTTTATAGTAGTCAACTGCTCTAAAAGTGACAGATGGTCACTCCTATCCTCAACATGTTTACATAATCCTGCTCCTAGTCCATCCCAATCGGTTATAGAACCATGAGCTAAGCCTCTATACCACTGTAATGCTTTTCCTTTTAAAGATGAGGCTAGAAGTCTGACAACAACATCATCCTCTGTGATACCATGAATATTACAGACATTTTCTACTTCTTGGATATGCTCTAAAGGGGAGATGGAAATTTCACCAGTAAAATAAGGTATACTTTTTAGTGTAGATACTGGTATATCATGTCTTTGGGCTAACAATAGAGGACTTCCACCATTAAAGGTGGAAAAAGCATGGACTCTTGGTTGTGCCATGTAAACAAGTGTTCTATTGATGAGTGTTGATGGCAATCTAGGCCGAGTTCGAATAGTAGGCGGAGTAGAGACAGATCTTACAGCTATATTAACTGTTATTACACCCCTAACTGGTGATAATGAAGTTCTAGTCCTCCTTCTTCTAGGATTTGAAAGAGAAAGCTCTTGATATTGAAATTTATCTCTGGAAGACGCCCTTGTTTCAGCTCTAGGCATGAATCACTGCAACTTTGGCCTGGAACCAGATTTGTTGATGTTCAAAGTCGCCAAGTACTTGAAGAATCAGCCTCTTGAAGGCTTGAATACTGAAGCTAGCACTACCTCTTCAACATTAATCTCTAAAATTCTTTCTTCTTGACACCAGTAGACTTAAAATTTTGTTTGAAAAGAGTCCCACCGGGCATGCCAAAAATTGTTGTCACTTAGGTTTGCACCCTTGTCCAAGGCCTATGCGTGAGGACAACCTAGTGAAACATGGAAACAACCTCCAAGCTGTGGGACTTGAACTGTGAGGTTGAGTCTCCAGAGAAGGCCAGCTTTCTCTTACTATCAGGGTGCACCTAACTGCTCTTAGAGAGGAATAGGGAGAAGGAGAGCATGAAAGCAAATCTACCCAGTCTAATATAAGGAGGTGATGCACCAAAATAGAGTGTTCAAACTCATTTCTGCCCATATATGCACTACCAAACCAAGATAACATTCAAAAGACATACACACCCAGACTTATGTCAATCAACAACCACATACAGATCAGGGAACCAAAATGAATAACACAAGGAAAAGGATTTCACTTATATATTATCCAATAGGTCAAAAATAGATACAGTATGCAAGCCATAGGTCTCAACAATACACCAATGAGAGGCAAGATGGATGCACATACACATTGATGGTTGAAGAAGATGATACATAATGTTATACAACTCAGAGACAAATGGAGTTTTACACTGCAGATCTGGGAGCAGTAGTAGAGAAATCAGAAAAGGAGTCCTCTTTTGAAAAGATCACAAAAATGCCTTTATAGTTCAGGCATAACTGAGGATTTTTTGCTGATGAAGTGACCCTGCAGCTAACTGCCATTAAGTCCTGCAGAGGACAATCATGGGAATCTGAGGAAAATCTTATCTTTGTTGCAACAGGTGTCCTGAGAGGACTAAAAACGATGCCATCAATGTTCTGACTAGGTAGATGGATTGACTGAGACGATGGAGTGTTCTTCCTCATTTTTCATTCATTCTGAGTAGGTCGAGATTGATCATGAAGATCAGATCACTCAACAAAATTGATTACCTTCGTCTCTTGGTTCATGAATCTGCAGGGTCAACGAGGTCAAACAGTTCCACATGCTGACTGGGCCATGCGAGCCAATCACATTCCTTCCTTCTACCGTTCTGGACACCCTTTCCACATTTGACCACCCTTAATATAGACTGGGTGCCATGTCGCTATTGAAAAGGTCTTCAAAAATCTTGATAGCGCCATAGCACCTAGTGGTCTCATCCTAACTGTGCCACCTTTCCACCATCTAGCCGTAGCATCAAAATTAACTACCATGTTGATTGCGTTGATTGCACTGACTGTCGGTCGTTAACCGTCAACCCTGGTCTGCCAGCAAGACACGGGTCAGCAAGACGCTATGTTGCTATGGTAAAGATCGCACAACTTTACCATAGCGAGATGGCACCTCTTGTTGATCTATCCTGATCTGATGATCATGAAGACTCGTCATGTTTCGTGCTGGCTTTTCAACTTCTGGGCCTACAAAAAGCTGTCAGCACACCTAGCGTCACCTCAGCGACTGCACCCTAGCGAGACCTGGCCCCACTGACATGTGGCGAAAGGGTGCCATGTTGCTATGGTAAAGATCATGCAACTTCACCATGGCGACATGGCGCCTTCCATCGATTTTCCTTGATCTGACGACAAGCAAGATAGATATTGCCCCCTGCCCCTTAGTGTATCAATCAATAGGAACTGGCCACGTGCCAACCATCTGTATTTCCTACGCCTCCAAACCTGGACCCACGAGGACACGTGTCCTCCAAGCACCATGTCACTAACATAAAACTCGTGTGGCTTATCCATAGCACGATGGCACCTCCCATTGATCTCTGTAGATCTGACGGTGGAGAAGTTAACCTTTTACTACATTGGCCACGTTGAAGATCTAGTCCCATGCGCTGATTGTATTCTGACCTGGCATACATGGTTGTTCCCCATTGGACTAATGAAGCACCACCTTGGTCTGACAAGGCACCAACTGGAGGTTCTATACTGCCTTGACCCTACTGAGGGACACGTGGCACCCAAGCGCTATGTCGCTATGGGAAAATCGAGGCCAACTTCCCATAGTGCCATGGTGCCCAACGATGACATGTCTTCTGATCTGCACGTGTCTTCCACTAATTTTCTACCATGGCATCGGACTCCACCAACTGGGTAGATGAGGTACAAAATGGGACCCAACCACTTGCATGAAGCTCTTGCCGTTGATCTTTTTCGTTGCCATGAACCCTGCCGCCGACACTGGGACTCACCATAGAAACAACCTCCGATCGGTTGGGTGCTATGTCGCTATCAAAAAAATCATGGGTTTTCCGATGGCAACATGGTGCCTTGTCGCCTTTTGAACTTTTCGGCCCATGAAAACTGACTGTCCGCCGTAAAACCTTTTCCATTAGGCGCTATGTCGCTATGAAGATTTTTTGACCAACACATGATAGCGACATAGTGCCCACGGTACTGTGGAATTTTTTTGACCCGCTAAAACATGTTTGCCCAGCCCGTTGGACCCACCGAACACATGGCGAAAGGGCGCCATGGCGTGAACATAAATCTCATGCAGCTTACAATGGTGAGATAGTGCCAACTGTCGATCTTCCTCAAATTTGGCGGCAGAGAACTTGCAGGCCGCAAAAATATGTTATAAGGCTTGGTGTTAAAATAGTATTATCTTTGGGAATTAGCCGTTGGACAGGCTGGACATTTGAAATTTGAATCTTGGCAGGGCGAACAAATGATAACAGTAAGGTTTCTCAAATTACAAGTTCAGTACGTAATTATTACTTATTTTCTAATGGAGTAACGTATAAAGTGTTGATTGACACACTGCTTGAAAAATAACTATAACTTTCAAATGATACAACATTTTTGAAATCCAAAAGATGTATCACATTCTATGCTTATTCTACTATAAGGGAAAAAAATAGGGAAAGTTAAATATTGTAGAGTTTTGAATTAGTTGAGGTGGTTAGACACAAGAGTTTTTTAATTCCAAAAATGCTAAAGTAGAAAATTAATAATTATTAATTTATTTAGAATAAAAATTTAAAAAATGTGTCACATCCAGGCACAAGTCTACTTCTTCTATCTAGAATATTACTTAAAAATATGATCATTTGATTTTGATTAAGGTGGTCAGACATACGTCTACTTCTTATTTTTGTCCTAAATTTTTTGTACTATTGCATTAAAATTCAAAATTTTGACCAATCAATTTTTATTTATTTTTTAGATAACTCTAGTAGTTTAGAAACTAAATTCAATTTCCTATAGATTATTTTCTTTCAATTTTTTGATATAAATTTTACAACAAGTAGAAAATTGCACATCAAATTGACATAACCCTAATTTGTTATTTTTTTATTGCCACTTAAGAGCATAGTTTGGTTGGCCATGATCCTTCGCATACCCTTTATATATTTAAATTATTACTTTTGTTAGCATTTTCCTTTATAAAGGGTTGACATAGATTTGTGCTTTTACACTTAACTGTAAAAAAGGTAGGACACTATGTTGCTAGATGTTTAGAGAATATGAAGAATAAGATTGGAAAAAGATGGCAAAGCCTCAAGGGGGAGGAGAAGAAAATATGTTACATTGTCGAAGGTGTGACTAATGAAGAATCAACTACTAAGGTGATGAGGATGAGGATAAAGTATTCTTTTTTTGCATTACAGAAGAAAGGGTGGAGAGAGCCTTTATAACCAGTACCAATATGCATAAGAACTAGATAATAGATAGCAATTTCTCACATATGCCTGCTGATAGGAGAAAGTCCCACACGGTCAAGGCCTACGATGAAGGAATGGTGAAGTTTGGAAACAACTTACCATACCCAATGATAGGCAATGGTAGTGTATTTCTAAATGAATTCACTGCTAGTAAATATGCATATCTAATGGAAGGACTAATATATAACTTGTTGAATATGGCTTAGCTTATAGATAAAGCTTATAAGTTTGAATTAAATAAAGTAGTTTGCTAGATATTTCATAAGACAGGTAAAATTTTGTCACTTTAGAAAAAACTTGAGGGTTGTATTAAAGTCACTGTATAATAAATTTTTTAAATGGATGCCACTTCACAAAGATTTGTAACATTTCCCACCTTTTTCATGTTGAGTGAAAATTATTTAAAAGAGCCCAATAAATGTCCACCATATACCAATGGTTAATCAATTTCTTTTCCTAGGTTCTGACAATTTTAAAGAAAATATCTTCACACTCCTAAGTTCCTACCACAAATTAAGTAAAGCTTACTAATAATAGAAGAATTTTAGTAGGTAAATTGATCACTTCAAGATAATTAAATATTTGTAATTGAATCCTCCTAGAATAAATATTGCTAATTTATTTATTGACATATAGAGAATAGGGAAACTCCCACCTTTGCAACTAGATCTATGCTTCACCTATCTCAAGGTCAAGACCCATCTGCAACTCCCTAAATATATTTGTTCATGTATCACCTTGTATTGTTCCAGTAATTCTCCCCAAACTATATTCAGCGGTACAGCCTATGAGAGGCGTGTTTGACCGAGTGAGAAAAAACAAGCTATGGGGAGATTTGTTCCAACAATAGGGGAAGAACCAATCCAAAATATACGATGCACCAAAGTAGGTAGAGGCAGAGACACAAGAGGGATAGATTGTAGGAAGTGAAGTATAAAAGACAGAGGTGGGCACAAGGCACCAAGATGAGCATAAAAAAGAGTTCCTTGGTTCGTGTCATTGATCTCAACAACCCAACTTTTCCAAGGCCTCTTCTGCACATTCATAAATTTCTTTCTCCTCTTGATCTGACCCTCAAATCTGCTTACTATTTGAACTAGGTTCATGTGGGATATGAATTGGGGTTAAAAAGTTTTAAAATCTTCAAATTTTTCTTTGGGAATTGAAGAGGCAGATATGAGAGAGTAGGAATGGGTTGAGACCATCAACATGGTCTTATCGATCACCTAGAAGAATAGGTGATGAAATGATATTTATACATCTTTTTTCACCCTTGATTTGTACCAAGGACTTTTTTTATATTATCATTGATTAATGTCAATTAGTTGCTTGGATTTTTCATTGGGGTTGAAATCTAAATTTTTAATGTGAATTCAGGAGATACAGACATTTTGTCACATTCTTGAGCTTGATGATTTTTATGCTATCTATTATGGGATGTCTGGTATAACACCATTTGAAATATGATTTTGAGTCCTATTTGAACTATGATTTTTTCTTCTATTTCAACTTCTCTTTTTCAATATAGCTAATGGACATAACACTAAAAAATAATTAGTTTTTGAAGTAGTTGATAGTAGCCAAAAAGACAGGGGGTTGGCCCTAGAGAACAAAAAGGCTAAGAATTCAATTAGAGGTTACCTCCTAGTTATATAACCTATACCAACTTTAAACGTCAAAAACCATAATATGTTCAGAGCCAAGTTGTCATTAGCCATAGTTCTTAAACTACTATGCATTAGAAATTGAATAATAAACTAGTAGCATTTAAAAACATCATTGCTATTGGTCCAAGTAATTGACATATTCCAAAAAAAACCGTGGGGTGTAAATTTCATAAACATAATCATAAAAATAGCTATAAAACACAATAGATCTCGAGCTAGATTCCCTCTTCCTTCTCCTAGTTACCATTCTTCTACTCCTTAGGTGATTCCCTCACCACATCCTCCTCCTCTACTTTCACTGGTTTGTCCAAGATGGTTTTTAGCTAGTCCTTCACTAGGAACCCATAGATGGAATAGGTTGTATTATTTGTCTTTCCCAAGTCCATTTCCTCTTTTTTATCCGGTAGGAAGTAGAGGGTTGTGGCCATGGAGTGCATTACCTTGGTGGAGAACTCAACCAGGGTTTCAAATCTATGGCAGATAGCGGTATGGTTATCCAATAGGTCCCTTGTGGCCTTCTCAAGACTCTCCACTTACATCTTAGTGTGGCTATGTTTACCTTTCTTCCTAGTTCCCTTGGGGGTTTCCTTCGTAGGAGAGGTGATGTATTCCCCCCTACTATGAGTCGGGGTAGCTTCCAAGGTATCAGAGACATGGGATTGGTTGATAGATCTAGGGGTAGGTTTAATATCCTAGATTCTTTTCTTTTTAGCAAGTTTCTCCTTACTATCGGAGGAGTTAGAGCTGGAGTCATACTTTGTAGGGGTCTTAAATTTCTCTAGCTAAAGACACTTACCGGTTCTCCTAGCACACTGCTTTCCCTTCTTGGTGTCTAAATTTGACTCAATAATGCTAACTTTAACCTTAGGGCTAATTTTGACCTTGATGGCATGGGATTTCTTGAACCTCTTAAGAGTAGAGCTAGGGCTGGGATCCGGGGAGGTTAGAGGGGTGAAGAGGCCAAGGGGTTAATCAAGAGAGGGGTATTCTAAGCTAGGTGCTAGAAGAAAAGTTAATTCATGAAGCCCTGGTGCATAAGGTAGAAGGATTTTCCTTCCTCATGTTTCCTTCTACCTTTACAAATTATATCCTCTAGCGAATGTAGTAACATAAATAGAAAGAAGATAAGGTCAAGATTTTTGAACATTAGTTTCATCATTGATGAACATTTTTTAAGCCTTTTTGTCATCTCTCTTTAACCACATTAAAAAATAAAAACTTTAAATTTTAACATATATGTGAAGACAATAACTCCTATGTGACTCCTCATGCATGAATCCTTAATGTAGCTTGTAGTTTTACCCAAAAAAAATTAGAGCATTTTTTGGTTTGTTTATTCTATTATGTGGAGAAATTTGTTTTTACATATTATGTGTGTCCAAATTTGCACATATGTTAGTCTTGACGAAATCTTCATTTTTAAATTTTCTTTATCCATCAAAAAAAATATATGAAAATAAATGTCATTTATTCTAAATCCTTTTAATTATTAATTGTTTAAAATTTATAAATATGTTTTCTAAATCTAAGCTACAGATAAAATCTTTAACAAAGTTACTATGGAAACATTCTATTTTGGTTGAATACTCTTTGAATTTATCAAATAGAAAGCTTTTAAATTATAATAGCAATTAGTTTAAAATTAAAAAGTATAGATGCTAAAAAAATTAAGAAGAAATAAATGAAAATAATAAAAATAATAAGTAATATTAAGTTTTTAAGTTCATTTTTAACTTGATAATAAAAAAATATTTATGAAAAAAATAGAAGTTTCATTTTTTTAAAGATTTATGGGCATATTTGATTTAGAAGATATCATAACCATCACCACTTAACTAACATACTAATTGGCAAACTCAAAATTAATTTATAATTTAAAAACAAGTTGAGAGATATTTTCCTTCATGCACCTAT